>NW_015149001.1:118005-155421 GCF_001465965.1 Polistes dominula
TTATGAATTATTATGAATTTTAGTGAATTAGGAATTATTATGAATTATTTTGAATTTTATAGAAGTATAAACTATTGTGAGAATTAGGAATTATAATAAATTTTATAGAATATTATATTGTATTGTAATTTTATTAATTTTTTTTTTTTAAATGATAAATATTATGAAATTTGTCAATCATTAAAATATTATTGTTTTCTTTTTTTTTACATTTAATTTAGTTGTATGACTTTTACCGGAGTGAATTTAATATTGAAACAATTGTACAAGATTTTCAAATATTCATACCACTTATAAATAGTTTTGCTATTTATTATAGTCTGCTCTTTCAATTAAAATCGGTATGTACCTTATATTATTATTATTATTATTATTATTATTATTATATTTAATATTGATAAAATTTATTTTTTAAAAATTCTTTTACATATATATTAATATTAATAAATATATTAATTTTATTCAATGATATTTATGACTGATAATATATACAATTATATTTTATATTATAATAATTATATATATATAATATTTCGAATGTTTCAGATGAAAAATATTGTCAATCACGTTGCATCAGATTGCAATCAATTGTCAAACGAGAATGAATTTATTATAATGCAAAAATATGCTAAAATAAATAAACGAATAATTTTAGGTGTTACATGTAAGTATTTTTAAATGTAACAAATAAATATAATATACATATATTTCATTAATTAATTATTATATAAAATAATTATAATGTTTTTGTTTATTTCTCTCTTTCTCTCTTTCTCTCTCTCTCTCTCTCTCTCTCTCTTTATCTCGATGATTGTTCCTTTTTTGTTTTTTCTGGTTTCTTTTTTTTCAGCAATTACTTTTTTGTATGGTATAACTTTATTGTTTCCACTCGTATTACACATATTATTATACAATACAGACGATATTAGCGATAAACAATTGGCTCAATTACCATTTCCCGTAGATCCATCGTTAATCGATAAAAAAAAACAATTTCTATATATTATCGTAATATTAGAAATTTGTGCAATAATTATTCTAAGTACGGTAACTATAGTAGCACTTACGTCATTTTTCTTATGCATAAGCCACGCATGTGCCATATTAAGTATTATAATGTAAGTAGACATTTTATTTGTATTATTAACTCTATTAGGTCTAGTCATAAGTAACTTCCGATGCGGTTATGTAGAATCTATCTTTTCTATTTACCTACTATAAGTCACCGAAACAAACGGATTTTCGATATCACTGCATAGATAAGAATTCAGTTAGCCTTCTGTCAAATTTTTTATGTAATCAATGTTACATTTAACCGTTTTTCTTAACCACTGAAATGGATAGTAAAAAGTGCATATTCGACATGTAGGATGCTTTAGGAATTGAAACAAGGCAATAGCACTAAGGTGGCAACTGAAAAAAAAAAACATTTGTGCAGATCACACGTGTTTGAAGTGAAACCTTCAAAAAACTAAGTTTCGAGAGAATGAAACGAATTCTTACTTAGTATTAAGGCCGTTTCTTTCCCCCACTACATAGTCCGTTTCTTTTCCCCCACTACATCCCGGTTTCGTTTTCCCGCTGCATCACTGTGTTTCATTTTTTCAAATCACACCCATTCTAAAGAGATTTTTACTTCAAAAAATAGCCATACAAAAACATGTGTGCAGATTACACGTGTTAGAAGTGAAACGTTCAGTTACACGTGTTAGAATTTCCAAATTCAAGCAATAAAAATCGTGGCCCTTGCATAGCGGCCCGTCGCTCCGTTGCTTATCCGTATACAGGCTCCGTTACCTCGCCATCTGCCGGTTCGTTGCCTGAACCAAGCGTTTCATTTTTTTCAAATCACTCCCTATTCTAAAGAAGTTTTCACTTCAAAAATATGCAGCGCATACAGTGCAGGACTGATAATTGATAGGGCAGTCAGAAATTGGTTTTGTAAAATTCCGTTCTGGAGATACGATCTTAAAAGATGAACCTCGAGTGCAGCGACGTCTTTCCAACTTTGATGAACCTTTTTAAGGTAATATTGGAGCAAAATTCAATAGATACGTTGAACAATTGCAAAGAGTGCAAAAAAGAAAAAACAACTCCATGAAAGGTGTCTTGCTGCACTTATCAGTCTTAGAAACGTCATTATTTGTTTCATAAAAAACGGAAGTTATTTATGACTCTACCTAAGAATTAATAATATATTAATTAATATTAATTTTAATAATTATTATATAATGTTATTTATATATATATATATAGATTTAAAATTGATCAACCATTGAAGAAAAATACGAAAGATCTTGACTATGATTGGTCGTCATATGCAACAATGTGTGATGCATATAATTGGGTCAAAGATATTGTCAGATATCATGTTAATGTTATAAAGTAATTTTTTTAAACAAAAAATTTTTTTTCCGTTTAGAAATATACATTTTATTTGATTTGATATTTTTTGTTTTGTTTTCGTTTCAAGGTTGGTAGATTTGATAAACGCCATGAGTGACAAAGTATCTATGCTGATAATAATTTTCTCTGTTATGTCACTAATGGCAAGCAGCATTTATGTAAGTAAATAAATTAATGAAAATATTAGACAAAAAAGAAAAAAAGAAAGAAAAATATTTTAAACATTTTGTGTTTATTTATTAAAATTGTTTGTTTCTTTGTTTGTTTGTTTTGGGGGTTTATTTTTTCGGTGGGATGAGATGGATTTTTAGATATTGCATAAATCTGATTTGATGGAAAACATGAAAGATACTATTTTATTTGTTATTTTTATCCTTGGATATTTTTTAATACTCATTAATAATTGTTATTTTGGACAAATATTGATAGATCATAGTACAAAAGTTTTAGAAAGTTTGTGAGTATATTCGATAAGAAATATTGTATTTCTTTAATGTTATGCATTTACAAAAAAAAAAATAAATTATTATAATTATTGAATTATATCTGCAGACATCAAGTTTCATTTTACGAATTACCAACGAAATATCAGAAAGCTATAATAATGTTATTAATGAGAAGCGTTAAACCATGTACTATTTTAATCAATGGTGTATTCGTACTTTCATTAAATTTTTTAGCACGTGTAAGTATAATTATTTGGTTTTTTATTTTTTTTTTTTTTCTGTTAAATAAGCTTTACAACATTTCTATATTATATATTTAAATAATATTTGTTTTTTTTATAGCTTATGCACACGTCATTGTCATACGTTATGGTATATTATAATATGTGTTAAATTGCAAATATTGTGAACGAATCGTCATATTAATCATTAAATATTATATACACATCAAAATTGATATATAATAATTATTATAATTATTATAATAATTAAACAATTATAATGTACTTATATGATATATTATATAATAATATTGTAACATGCATTGAATCACAAATATTTGAAATAAACAATCATATTAATCATTATACATTCTATACATATCAAAATTAATATACAATAAATATTATCATTGTAAAGATTCAAAAAATAATATTATATATTATATAACAATTTTATAACATGCATTGAATCAAACACAAACATGACAAATACATTATAATCATATTAATCATTATACTCACATCAAAATTGATATATTATATAATAATAATTATTATTCTAACAATTAATAAATAATAATATACTTACATGCATATAATATAACATATATACACATATATTCTTGATGTGGATGATAAATCATGTTATATAATCCTTGTATGATAATATTTTTGTTCCCACATTTTTCGTTTTCTTTTTCTTTTCTTCTTTGTCCAATTTCTAAATAAATATCAAAGAAAATAATAAAAAAAAAAAAGCAAACACTGTTACTAACGTTAGGATTGAAAGTTATATCGAGAATGAGGTATATCTAAACGTTTTCTATAGACAAATGGTAAACCTTACTGCGCATGTTCTGTTTTGATAGAAACCAAGTGTGTTAGTCAGGAAGAAGAAGAAAGAAAGAAAATAAAAAGGAATAAAACTTGCATACACATACACTTGTACATAGAACAACCCCTCGTATATAATTGCTTGAGAAATAAAGTATGTTGGAATATTATAATAGTTTGTAATAAGAGATACACGAGTAGGGGTTTAAAGTTGTGGGGATGGGGGTGGAAAGGGGGTGATAATTTACAACGTTAAGTTCAATTTACTTATATTTGTTCTTGTTCATTTTTTATTAGATTTTGATTAGAGTATTATTTTCTTGTTCCCCTTTCATGTTTTATAAAAAAGAAGAAAAACAACCTAATAACTGAATAGTTTTCAAATGGTTGATTTATTAATCGAAACATTGAGAATATTTGATCAAGTTTGAGTAAAAAGAGGGGAAGGGTGTTGTGTTACCAATGATTTAGAAAGAAAAATGTTATTGCAATCATTGTTGAACCTTTGCAAAGCATGGACATATTCGAGGAACGTTATTATTTGTTTAATCAACAACTTATGTCACTGATTGGAATGTGGCCTTATGAAAAATCGAAAATGAAAAGAAATGTTCGTATTTTTGTTGTTAGCTTGTTTATATTCATCGCTACTTATACTCAGGTAATTTTTAATGTTATATTATTATTATTATTAATATTTAATACTAAATTGCTGGATTTCATCAATTTTACTCATTTATAACAATTTTATTGATTATTTAAATATGAATATATTTGTAGAATAATTTTAATAATAAATAGTATAATATATGGTATTATTTTTATTATAATATTATAAATTATTTTAATTATATTATTAAAATATATTAATAATTATATTATATATAAATTTATTTTATATATTATTATTTTTTTATATATATTTATATTATATAAATTATATTAAATATATAATATATAATTATTAATTATATTATTAAAATAATATATTATATTATAATTTTTTTTTTTTTCGTGTGGTTTGTTATCCCGGGCGCTCAGTCCTTGAACCATTATGCCCAGGGCTCCTTGCGGGGAGCACCTATCATTGGGTGGTTTGGTCCCCGTGGGCAGCCACCGTCCTCCGTGCGAAGTGCAGCACAATCCGGTCCCCCCAAAGCCCATCAACATCGAATGTTGGCGGTGGTCCCAATGGCATCATTTCTGATGCCCGCGAGCCCAAAAAAGCCACGACGACGAGCACAACAGGGCAGTCCCCCCCCTCTCGTTCGATGTCGGAGAGCGGGGACTCGAACCCGCGAATTCCGGGCGGGAGTCGAGCGCTCTACCGACTGAGCCATACCGTGCTCATATTATAATATACGAATAATATAATATATAAAATAATTATAATATATTATAATATATATATATTTAAAAATTTATTAGATATACAATTTTTTATTAAAATTAAATTTTATTATTTTAAAACTATACTTTCGATATTCAACTTATATTATATATATATTAAAAAATCTTGCTATTTAGTATTAACAATAATTTTATATTTAATACATATATCTTATATTTACTTATTTTCTTTTTTGTTTATAGGGACATTTGTTGTTTCTATTTGATACAAAATTGGAAATAATCATCGATGTGATGCATACTTTAATACCATGTTTATGCTATGCTGTTTGTTACTATGGTTATCTGTATAATTTTAACAACGTTAGTTTTTATTACTCTCTATTAAAAAATTAATACTTTATTCATTCTAAATTTGTTATTTCTGCTTTTTTCTCTTTTGTTTATAGTTGAAAAAAGTTTGTGATTGCATTAAATGTGATTGGCAAGAATCAACTGATTCCAATGATTTAATTGTTATGAAAAAATATGCCAACGAAAGCAGATTGGTTACGATCATTTTCACTTGTTAGTAAATTAATAAACAAAATTTGTTTCATCTATTATTTATAATTAATAATACGATACATATAATAGTAATTTTTGATTGATTTTATTTTCATTATAGTTGTGTTTGTTTCTTATGCAATTTTTTTACTATCACCAACATTCATACGTATATTTTTATACGCAATTAATAAAAGAAGTGATTTCCCATACACCTTACCCATAAAATGTTGCATACATGTGACAAATGGTTGGACATTTTCTTCAATATTTTTCATCGAAATTATCGTTTTATTTTGTATAATAATTATTGGAATAACATCATACTCGACATATATTTTATTCGTACAACACGCGTGCACGTTGTTTAAAATTATAACGTAAGTGTGATAAACAAATGAACAAAAACATTGAAACTTAAATTAAAATAAGATATTTAATATAATATTGTTTATGCATAATGATTATGGTGTTTTTATTTTTTTTATTTTTTTATAGTAACAGGATGATTCGACCATTCGAAGAAAACGAAGATATTTTACTTCCTGATAAAATTAATGATCAATATGATTGGTTAAAGGATATAACCAAACGTTATATTTATGCTATACAGTTAATAATATTTTTATATTTTAATTATAATTAATTAACAATTTCTTTTTTACGATAAATTAATAAAATATTTATTAATTGAATAAATTATTTATTATTTGTTTGTAATATTTTTTAGTTTCGTTGATTTGATCAATTCTTTGTCGGAAAAAGTTTACGTGATTGAAATGTTATTAGCATTGTTATTTATTGGAATAGATTTTTTACACGTGAGTAATTTTAATATATGTAATAAGAAAAAAATGTTAAATGTTTTGATATTAAAATATTATTTTGATTTTTGTTTTTTTGTTTTTAATTTAGATGTTTCAAATATCATCTATGATGGATAATATTAGTGGATCATTGGTGTATTTTGTTTATATTCCTGGATCAATATTAATACTTTATCTTCAATGTTACGTTGGACAACGTTTGGTAGATCATAGTGAAGAAATATTACAAACTACGTAAGCATAATCGTAATTTTAATAATAATTTTATTTAAAGTTAAAATCATTCATGAAAATAAATATATTATTTGTATAATTAATCCATATATATATAATATTTATATATAAATATTATTATAGAATAAATATAAATGTATTTGTATTTATATATTATATTTTTAATATATAATATAATTCAATTAATTAATATATAATATATTAATATAGTTATTAATATATTATGTAATTAATTATAAATATTATAAATTATATTAATATAAAAAATAATACAATATAATTAATTATTTAATATAATTTATATATAATATAATTTAATTATAATATAATTATATTAATATATAATATAATATATAAATATATATAAAATAAAATAAATTTGTAATAAAATAAGTACATCATTTATATATTTATATTTATAAATAAATATGGATGTTTTATATATAAATAATATTATATTTATTATATAATATTATATATATATTATAATACAATTATTAAATTTTAATATTGAAAATTATATTGTTCAGTAAATAATATAAATGTTTTTACAGAAGTAGCATTCCATTTTATAAAATATCAGTGAAATGTCAAAAAGGAATAATATTATTAATATTAAGGAGTACAAAACCAAGTAAATTATCAATCGGTGGTTTATTCACTTGTTCCCATTATTTCTTTTCCGAGGTTAGTATAATTTTAACAATATTATTAATAATAATAATAATAATAATATCATTTGTATATATTCGTACGTTAATGTATGTAATTTATATTTTAAAGTTGATGCAAAAATCATTATCTTACGCTATGGTTTGTTATGCCATGCGTTAAAATGAACATTTTATTATTAAATGAAATTTTTATGACAAATTTTCATTTTATCTACAAAGAAGAATTTAAGTATACATTAATCAATCGTTGTTATTAATAATAGTAATAGTAATAATAATAATAATAATAATAATAATAATAATAATAATAAAATAATATATAAAGTATCTAAGATAAGATGTTGTCATTTTTCAAATGTTTTATAACAATACACATAATTATTTAAATTGCACTTATTGTATTAATATTTTATTACTAATGTTTCTTTTCAAATTGTCTTACGAATATTTTCTTATACATTCTTTCTATAAAATACATATAACACACACATACAAAGAGAACAATGTTGAGATTTATTAAACCATAAATAGAGTGCTTGTAAATTATCATTTTCAAAGCATACAATGAAAAGTTATATACCATAATAATTCTTTCGGAATCTAACACGGTATTATATATATCCCACCCCCCTCTCTCCCCCCCCTCCTTTCCCACCCTAGTAAAGTGTCAACCGAATAGTAACATTTCTAGAAAAATATAAGTCTAACAACTCTTTGAAATGTTGTATCCAAAACACGATGAAAGAGAATATTACACAAAATTTATTTAAATATATATATAATATAATATATATTTCAAAATGGAAGTAGTATATAATAATGTAATAGTATACTAAAATAAGTATATCTTTATATATAAAATTTCAGTACAACATTGTTGATTTCCAATGAATTTCAAAATTACTGAACCGATGTGTTTTAATTTAATACATAGGATACTTTTTATTGTAATTATTTAGTTTAATTTTATTACTAATTGAAGGAATTATTATTTGGAGGTTATATAAGTCGATAGGTTCTGTAAGTTTTTAATAGATGACACTGTATTAAAATTCAATTATTTCACGTTGTTTTCAGTTTTATTTGTGACATAACCTAAACTTACTTTTTACATATTTTTGTATATTATTATTTTAGGTATTCCATTTTCTAATTGTGGTATTATTTATTAATATTAAATTTATTAATAAATTAGAAACATCTAAATGGAATTATATGTATTTTAATTGTAAAATTAGATGGGTGTCTATTAAATATTTCGAATATTATTTTCTTATTTGGGTATTTGGTATTTGTGGTAATGAACTTTCGAGTTCCTATAGTGCCAATTATTAATAATAATAATAATAATAATAATAATGTTCTAATTATTCTTTATTAAATGATATATAACCAATAATACAATTTCCATTGAAAATCATACTAAATAATAATTCATATAATTACTTTTTCTTTCTCATTATATTAAATTCCATTAATATTTTGTTATTTTTTTCATTAATACGTTTTAATATTTTCTTATTACTTCATTTTGTTATTTTCTTTTATTACTTAGTATAATATTATTTTTGATTGGCTAAGTGACAGGAGAGGATTTATGCTTTGAGTAAAGTATAACCTTTGTATATACGTTGGTAGATAGGTAGGTAGGTAGGTAGTTAGGTAGTATAGTTCTCGTTGGTATTATCGTTTGCAATTATGTAAAAACTATGCTAATAGATATTGCAAAAGAAAAATCCATTTATGGCAGCATTGTCGAGGAGAATGGTTTTAGTTCGGTATAGAAAGTTGTTTCGAGAAGTGAGAGTTTAACGAGGGGAGAGAAGGATTATAACTCCCACCCCCCTCTTCCTCTCTTCCTTTTCTCCGTATTTTTTTTTTAAACCCTTTAGTCCCTTCATCCTCTTTTACCACCCCTCTGAATCTCCCACCACCACCCCCTTATTTCTACCGGTAAAGAGAGACGAGGATTTTTCTGTAATGAAAAAAACTGGAGAAATTATGCTAATGCAATATAATGCTAGCAAAATGAACAACGCGTACCTTGAACTTGTACAAAAAAAAAAAAATAAGTTGTGAAAATAGAAATAAACAAAATTGATTTGCCAATTTAATCGAACCTTCTAGGCACAATTTATATATTTCCTTTTTTTTCTCGAAATTTTAACAATTTTTGGCAATAGTTCACTTTTCTGTGTTTTATTTGTTAATTTTCTTTTTTTTATACCGTTGTTTTTTTAATTATTTGATTCAGTGTTGTATTTTATTTTAATTTTTTAATATTTATCGTTTTTATAATTAAATATTATTTAATTATTGTATATAATATTAATTGATTTTGTAATAATTGTTTGAATTCTATATCGGTTAGTACAATTTTCATTTTTACTCAAATTCTTTTCTTTTTTATTTCTTTGAATATTTACCTGATAATATAAAGTTAGTTTTTTTTTTTTTTTCTTCATTATAACAATTTCATTACTTCTAATATAATATTAAAATTGATTGATTTTTTGTCGTAATAATTGTTTGAATTATATTCGATCAAAATGCAAATCTGATTCATCATTTTATTTCATCACTATCTCGTATTAAAATTTCAATTCGTTGTCTCGCTCGACGAGAGGTTCTCTTTTGTTTGAATTTTAGAAAATAGAAAAATACAAGTCTCGTACGTATATATCAAAAAAATACGATACGTTTTTCGTAGACATCTTTTGAAAAAATAATAATAAACGCGTGAAACGCACACTAAAATCCCTTCTCTCCTCCCACACCAACTCCCACTCTCATTTCCAGCAACCCTTCAGCTGAGATTTCTATGACGATGTAAATTTGAAAACGTCATTTTAATTCGAGCCTCTGCAACTGTGTTGCAGTTCGCATAAAAGCTTCAACGAACCGTACGAGCCTGCGGTGTTCTTTGATGTTACGCTAATTATTCTTTGTCAACGTTGCACTTTAACGTTTTCTATTATTTTATTTGGACGGTTCGTCGGAGTTAGCAATTAAATGTTTCCACTCTTTTCAATTATACCCTTTTTTGTTATTTTTCATCCATTTTTTGATCATTGAATCAAAGGTCAAGTAGTTTCATAAAAAATTAAAAGAAAACAAAGATAATAATTGATTTGAAAAATAATAATTAATTAAGATAGTCAAAAATATAATTAATAATAACAAATAATTAATAAATTAATTAACATTAAAAATATAACACAATTTTATAATAACATAATTAATAATATAATATATTTTGTTAATTAACATTTAAACTTATAAAAATTTAATATAATATATACACCTATTTTTTACCATAAGTTGTACAAAAAATATATATATATATATTAATATAAAATATGATTTATTTATTTTAAAACTAATTTTATACTTAACAATATACCTAATTTTATTTAGAAAAAAAAAAAGAAATAATTTACATTTAATAGATTTTAAATAAATTATTTTGTGTTTTTAAAAATTACCATATATTATTATAATTTACATTAGATCAGTCATAGTGGTATATTGTTAATAAAAATAATAAAACAATAAAAACAACGAAGACAAATTTAATAGAAAATCGTGTGAGTTACTGTGTTAGATCATAGATGAGATGATAAAGAAATATTATAGGAAAGCACGCGTTACGTTGCTAGAAAGGCAATGTGTAGGGAGGGTATTGGGTGGGGGTTTTTGCGGTAATATGAAAAAGGGCAGAAGTACGAGTTCGTGCTTGAACAGCCCTAGCGACCGTTTGCGCCCTAAATGTCATCTACATATTCATGCTTATAACCGGCCATTACGGCACCTCCTAGACGCGTAACTTGTTCGCGCAAGCGCTTCAAAAGGGCTACTTTCGTCTTCTTCCAAGAGAGAAAGAAGGGGGAGGGGGACTATTGTGAGTGGGGGAGACAAAGAGTGCGTGGGGGGAGTCCTTTAATACCTTAGCCGGAAACTACTTGGAATCTCGTTTCTACGTGGATTTACATCGGAAACTTACCCTTGTAATACATTTATCCTTCATCCCCCTCTCCAACCATACTCCCACTACCACCACCCAAAACCCTTCAACAATCTTTTGCTTATGCAGCATCGATTTTTATCATATTTTGTTCAATTTTGTGGTTTATATTTTTGCTCAAAAAGTAGAAAATATTCTTTGGTGTATTCTTTTTCTTTCTTTTAGATCATTGTGTCAAGCACATATGCAACATTGTGTTTGAATGATTTGATTGATTTGATTTAAAAATTTTTAGATAACGATGTTAATGGAAAACATATTTTAGTCTGATAAAAAAGATTCTACTAATATAAATACAGAAATATATGAGATATTTTTGAAAATGAATTCGAATGAAAATCCTGATGCAACTTTGGTGCTGCAATAATTTTGATCGATTATATTATTCGAATTTGAAGTTAACTACGAGACTGAGAGAACATTTTTTTAGTTAATAAAAAAGAAAAAAAGATATTAATATTGTGAATAAGAAAGTTTAAAAACGATTTTGTGATCGAGGTAAAAGTTAAAATGAGAACTCGTTTTCTTGCAACTTGGTTTTTTCTCTGTATAAGCAACTTAATTAAGAACGATATAATATCCGTTGTAAACGTTAAAAGCGTTATGAAGGTTGCTGAAGCATAACGTTTTTTCATCGTTTCGGCCACCACCATGGATAGGAAGAATGGAAGGAAGAAAATACCACGTGTTCTTCATGGTAGATACGATTTTCGTGTGGGGCCAATTATAGTTACCCACTTTATGAAATAATCAAAAAAATTAAAATAATAATTCTCATGTGTGTGTGTGTGTGTGTGTTCTATAATGCGTTATTGTTAACAGCTTGTAATATCAACAATTGTTTTATTTTTTCTTATTTTTGTCAGTTCTTTCAATTATTAACACTTTTGAGTGTAACATAAATGGAAAAAAAGAATATAAGTTGAAACAGTTATTAAAAATGGACACTTTGATAAATTTATGTTTGATTTATTATTGTAATAAATATGAATATTATATTTTATAATAACAATATAGAATTGTATTGTTTCAATTTTAAATTAGTATTGCAATTAAAAAAAGTATGACGATGAATACTTCAAATGACGTAAGAGTGAATTAGAAAAAGAGAGAAAGATGATATCGACGACAGGTATATTTCAAAAATCGATGGGAACAATGTACGTGAGAGAGAAAAATAAAGGAAAAAGATAATAAGAGATAGCAATACGTAATATGGAGAAAATTCGAGAAATAAGAGAGACAATTTGCGATATGACTTCCGCAGAATAAAACATAACGAGGGTGACATTTGTTGAAGTAGGATCATGCGAACTGTTCTATTACTGAAACTGAATGAAACAATGAGTGGTACTATTATCTTTCCTAACCCTTTTTCTTTCTTTCTCTTTTGGGAACAAGAAAATGTCAATTTGTACTCTATACTACTTGTCCATTCTTTTTTTTTTTTTTCAACAAGAAGAATAAGAATAAGTAAACGTAAAGAAAGTTAACACTGAGTCACATTGTAGAAAAAAGTAAAAAATGTTTGTTCGTTAGAAATGTATCTACCTGACAACAAATATAATTAAAGTTGAATAAGAAAAAAGTCTACAAAACATCAAAAGTATCTAGTTAACTTTCAATATTCTACCTTTTAAAACATCCTTAATTTCATTCAATTTGAACGAATTGAAACAATAACAGTGAAGTGGTTAACCACCTAGTGTCATTTTCTTTCTAACATTGCTAGAACGTTAACACACATTACATTCGGTCAATAAAATCTTGATCAAGCATTGAAGAACTAAAGTGAAAGAGAAAAAGTGACTACAAAAAGGTTAGAAGAAGAAGAGAGATCAGAAATAGGATTAGGAATAAAGATAGAACTAATTGCATGAAATTTGAGTTTATGGTCTTCGATATCATCCAATATTTCATTCTGTTCTCAATTTAACCAAAAGAAAAAAACGATAAAAAAAAAGATGAAAATAGAAATAGATGACATGAACTAACACAAAGTTGACAAAGAGAAAGAGAAAGAGAGAGAGACAGAAGAGAGGAATAGGGCAAAAAGGGAGAAAGAGAGAGAGAATCGTTGATGCTTGACGTTCGACAATGGGCAATTTTCTCTGACCGGACGAGAAGTTTCGTGGTCAGCCACGACTACGATTAGATAGAACCGAGCCCAGGGTAATGGCAGGAGGTCCAATCTGCATTCGTAATGACGAACGTGGAAGGTGACACAGTGTCTGACCTCGGTGCAGTGACATCGGCCATCTATTAACCCCTAGAGCCATACGCTTGCTCTCGATTCTCTGTCATGGTTAGGTAGCTAAAGGATGAGAGAGAGAGAGAAGAACAGGTGAGGTGGAAAGGGATGGGGGGAGGAGGAGGTGGAGGAGGAGGGGGACAAAAGGAATATCAACCAGTTGGATACTACTACCACTACCCTTTGCTATCATCCTGCTAATGACACCTTCGTTGCAATTGTCATGAGTTTCTACTATCATATATTATTCATCGTTATTCATATTTTGATTGTTCGATTTTTAGGTTTTAGAAAATAAATCTTGTTATATTATATATTTATATAATATAATATAATATATAATATATAAATACAAGTAGAGTATTTTTACAATATGGGATTTTCTAATATGATACAAGAATTGTGAAAAACTTGGGTGCAACTTTGGTGCAATTTTGATCCTTCAATTTTTAGGTCTTAGAAAATATAGAACCTTTTATATTTTTTATATATTTATATAATTAATAAGTTAATATATATATATACAGGTAATCCTTTTACAATATGGGATTCTGTAATGGGATACAAAAATTGTGAAAATCTTAGGTGCAACATTGTATTTTTACAGCACTTGATAATACAATGGGGTTACTTAGTATATTTCAAAACTAAATTAGGTTATAATAATAATGCAAATGAATAATTAATTTTGGGTGTTATCTAAAATAGTTTCACTCAACATAACATTTTCTAGGAACCTATCTACAATGTTATAAGAGAATTAACTGTATAGTAATTGTATTTATACATTTGTGTTATGGTTTTATTAATTTTTGATCCTAGGATAATATAAATTGGGTAGAATAGGAACCTATTTAGCATGTAATAAGAAAGTTAGCTGTATAATTATTACATTAGTATTACATATATATTACTCAGGTATGGTTAATTAACAAGTTAGGTTAATTTTTGATCTTAACACACATCAAATAAATAAAATAGAATAGAAACCTATCTACAATATTACAGGAGAGTTACCTGTATAATTATTACACACACACATATGAGTATTTTATATAAGTTATAATCAAGTTATGGTAATTTCTGATCCTAGGATCAAATAAATAGGATAGAATAGAAACCTATCTACTATATTATAGGAGAAGTACCTGTATAATTACTACATTAGTTGTAGTCAAGTTTGATTAATTAACGACTTATGTTAGGAACAATAAAAAAGAAATGAAATGAGAAGATTGAAACAAAGTATAAATGAATAAACTACTTATATTTATAAGTACATATATATTCATATGTATGTGTGTGTGTGTGTTTGTGTTTGCGCGTGTATGCTTTCAGAACGCTTTACGAGTAACGTTCAAGTGGATTGCTGGAAAGTTTTAGGCCGCAGAGTAAATACATGCTATGCGACTCGATGCATTGTACACTAATGACGAATAAGAGCAAAGTTTCAGTGTGGCTTCGTGGGAGTGATAATGGCGGGCTTCCTCTCCCTCCCACCCACCTCTCGTTTCTCTTTAAACCACCCTCTCCACCCTCTTGCCACCACTCATCCCAACACCCCCATCCTCATACCAAATCTCTCTTTTCAACCCGTGTGGAATTCCATAGCTAATCTTAAGCAGAATTAGCTTCCAGTACTCGATTGGAAACCACTGTAATCACGTTTGCATCAGTGCATTTAATTCCGTAAACGAGATTTTACCATGTAACAGAATTCCATGATCATGAGAGAGAGAGAGAGAGAGAGGAAGATAGATGCATTAGGTCAAATTCATAGATATCAATGAATTATTATACTTGCGGTAAACATTTGGATTCTGGTGAGTTAGTCATCCCTCCTCCTCCTCCTCCAACCACCCACTCATCCTTTACTTATGATTTCTCCTTCTATATTCTCGATTATATCGTTTTAATTGCCAGTTGAATTACAGTGTTCCTTCCTCGATCAAATTGTTTATGAATATATATATATATATATGTTGGTGTATAATCTGTGGAGAATGTATATACAATCTAGGACAAAAGTTAATTGGACAGGTATTTGAAATTGATACTTCAATTGGTAAACTCATATTTGATTTTTGTTATATATTAATTAATAATAATAATAAATAATATTAGAATATTAAACCTAACAACACACACACTTCATGCATACCTATTTTTATATAAATAAAATATGAATCAATTGAATAACAAACGAAATACTTTATAATATTTTTATAAATTACTAATGTTGCAAATTTTATCGCATGTTTNTTTTTTTTTTTTTTTTTTTTTTTTTTTTTTTTAACAGAAAACCCATAATTTGAAATATCACACATGGTTGATATTTGTAATTTGTAAATAGAAAGAAAACAAAACAACAATTGTATTTATCTTAGATTGCAGAATTCCAAATCGAAAGATATTTCGTTTAGGATCGATTGTCAAACCAACCAATGGAAAATGGTTGTTGGTTTTGGTCGATAGCGGTAAGGAACAAACAATGTTGTTCAAGTTACCAAAAGCATAGCTAGGAGAGTTGCTTGGTTGGCGATGAGCCACGCATCATTTGCCTTGAGAGTTAATGCTGTATACCAGACTCGCCGCTAGCCTACAAGATTAGAAAGTATAATGCTTATGTTTTATAGATTCGAGCAAAACCAACTAAGGTATATATATATACATATATACATATATACTATCTTTCGTTTATATCGTAGTTGCATCCAGGCTAGTGCATTTCAATGGGAACGCTTGAAAACATCTTCGTTGTTTATTCGTACACTGATATTAGGACAGTTTTTATTACGTCAAAGAATAAATTTCATTATTCAAAAATATAATAATAATAATAATAATAATAATAATAATAATAATAATATAAAATTAAAATATATACTTGGTTTTTTATAATTATTATTGAAACAATTGAATTTCATATACTTTCATATACTTTCAACTTTTTACATAAGTGAAAATGATTAATTGACTTAATCATGTAAATAATACTTTTATCATACATTGATAATACTTTAAAATAAATAAAATATATAAAGTGAAAATACACATTTAATAATATAAGAATGTAATATATACCAAGTTATGTGAGTACGTTTTAAATGTTATCCAGAAAATTCTATAGGATCGAACCGAGAAGTGGTTTTGAAGATTTCCACACTTACCATCGAGAATGCACTTTTCTTGTTTCGCACTTAAGAAAGAGTTTCCGGATACGAGATGTAACTTGCTTTCAGTATGAACGCAATATACCCCTAAGCGTTGTGGTCTCTTTTTCTTTTTTTTTCTCTTGTAAATCGACTTACTCAGGTATAGTTGCATATGTTACTCTATCTATGTATCTGTACATGTATCTACATATTTATGTGTGTGTGTTATTAAATGTATATAATTTTGTACGATTTATTTGTAAACATTGTTGAATGTTTTCAGATAGGTGTAGACACAAAGTTAAATTGAACCTAACCGTCTCGATTTGAATCGAATGTAAACGTTTGAAACGATCAGCTTATATGAATTTCGATCGTATTGGTCCAGTTCGAGGAGTTTTACGTTCAGAAAATAAGAGAGAGATAGATAGATAGATGGAGTGAAACGAACGATTTCAAACTACCCTAGGAACTGTAATTTTACAAAGTGACGTACCAACACTCGACGCTAGTACGCTAGTGGATGAAAGGATAGGAGCAAGGGTGCACACTGCACAACCCTCATCAGCAACGGGTATTGCCGCGATAGCGGGAGCTACTCGTCAAATATTTACTTTGGAGGATGCTGGTGCCAGGCAACCAACGGGAGTAGTATCTCAGTTGTTGAGCAGAACGAAGGAAATGGGGTAGGAGTGGGGGAAGAGGATCATCTTGTTCGAGAGAGTCATTCCAATGCGAATACATCCTTTTCGAAACATTTTTATCTCCAGTATCAATATATTCCTTTTCTTTCTTTTATTATTAATTAGGATTCTTGTTCCTTTCATTTGGTTCTTTTTATTCGTGACTTTAGTTTTTACTATGAAATTGAATTAAAATGTTTTTTTTTTTATATTCAGTAAGAATTTTTGATTTAAGTTTGTTTCGATATATTTGTATTTATTATAATAAGATTTGTTAATGTAAAAAGGATATTTAGTTTTTTTCTTTGGTTATAGTTAGATTGTAAAATTGTAACAGTTTGTTAGATAATCGGACGTTTGAAATATTCAGTAAATATTTTTTCGTTGTTTTCTTTAGACACTGTAGAGAAGGATTATTTTAAAATGTAAAAAGTATTTGTAGTTTTGTCTGGTACGAGTAAGGATGCTGATTGAAAGGATCAAAGTGTTGGTACATAAATACAGGTGTATTTTTAATTGTTCGAACATAGAAAATCGTACTAATTTCATTTGAAAGACTCTTTTTCTTTTTTTCATTTCACCCTTTGTGTTTCTCTTAATTAGTAATTTCAAGTTATTACTCGAAGGTGAAGTAGATTTGTACGAGTTTTGTTTTGTTTTGTTTTTTAATAAAATCTTTAATCGAATTTAAAGTTTTTATTATATTTTTTTTTAGTTACGTCTGTGTAAAGAATATTTAATTTTAATTTTTGTCACGAAAAGCTTTAAAATAAAGTGGACTTATTAATTATACTTTTCTACCTGCATATAAGTCAATTATCAAATGTATAATTTATACGGAATTTCGTTTGCATATTACAAGAATATAGTGAATAAAAGATATATGCAATGAAAGTAAATTTTTTTACATAATTATAGTTCATGTAATAATCTGTGGAATTGATTTCATTTTTTTTGTCGAGTTTTATTAATCATATTATATCATAATTTGAGATAAAAAATTATCTGTTTTGATCATTTTTATCTTTAATTATTACATTTCTAAAGTTTTGATATTTTAAAACTGTATTGAGAACTCAAGTAAAGGGCCATTTTAAAAAATTGCGCAGAACTCATGCGTAGATACTTTCGATACGTTATAACCTAACATTTTTTTTTTGTCGAGTCTTCGAAAACCATTATATTTCTTATTATTTTCAAGCTTTTTTATATTTTCTACATACCATCTGTATATAGATCTATTATCATCTATAAAATAAAATAGAAACAATTATAAACAAAAAAGAATAGAATTAATACTATAAAAACAATTGTTAAAATAATCTGATAATTATTTAAAACCAATTTAGGATCGCATTGCTAAGTTATATAAAAAAGAAAAAATACGAATGGGTTATATAAGATTAAATTGAATATTATAAATAATAATAAAAAAAAAAAAAAAGGAAAAGAAAAAGGGATACAGGATGTATTCTTTGATTATTGCTGAAAGGATAAAAAGAGAAACATTTGGAAGTTATCGATCGAGCATTATATTTCCCGCGATTAATTGTCTGGTACTGTACTGACTGAAAGAGAGAGAGAGAGAGACCCTTCTTCTCCTAGCGTGCATTGACCTTCGTTTGACGTCGGTACCGTTCGGTTCAGTTCGCCAATCCTCGCTACGTGGTGGGGAGATTCGAGAGTTGCGAATTCGTTCCTTCCCACCATTGCTCGCTCCGCATTCGCCGCGTTTACCTCGTGTCAGTGCGCGTATTCATTTGTTTCGAATTTCATACGAATATTCGAAAGCGAGCAACGTTTTCAAATAGTGTTTTTTTTTTTTTTTTTAAATATTTCATTCTAATAAAATATATTTAATAAAAATAAATACGGACAAGTGTGCACGCGTGTGTCTATGTGATTTCAAATCGATCGAAATGAATATTTTTATTTTCAAATGCAAATCTCGTCAAAGTGTGTCAGTGTATTTGTTTTAATCGTACGGTCATCTTTGGTTTTTTTGTTTTTTTTTTTTAAATTTTATTTCGTTAAACAATTTCAGGAGTGATTTTTAAACAAGAAGATATTGAAAACAAGGATGGAAATCAACCTGTGTGTGCGCGTGTTTTAATATGACAGTGTAACTTCATTGTGTCAGTGTTGTTTAACAAGAATTCAAGTGATTTATATATGTGTACGTGTACATTTTAATTATCATTTATTTCATTTCACTTTTATATTATTTATTGCATATTAATCTTTGTGTTTTATTCAACATTTTTACTGTTATTATATCAAGGGTTGGAAATAAGGGTGGGTGTGTTTTGAATTGTATGATATTTCCTACTTAAGTTGAGTGAAACGTAGTTACAATTTACGCGCGCAAATTCAAATCCGGTTTCGTAGTACAGTTTTCGTACGGTAGTAAATTTAATTAATCTTATCAATTAAATGATCATTGTTTTTTTTTATTTAAACAATAATTTCTTTAGAATATAATCTTTGCAATTTGTGTTGAGTCACATTTTCAATTCATATTTCTTTTCTAAATGAATTTATAATAGCAATTGATTATTTTCATTTAATTAAATTCACATTTTCATAAATTCGGATAAAGTTTATTTTTAATTATTAAATAAAAACTTTTTTTTCTCCTCTCATATTTTCGTCAATATTCGGAAAAAATTATAACGCAACGTAAAATTGATTTTGAAAAATCATTCAGTTCATTTGTTTTCATTATAAAACGAGGGTGTGTTCATCATGAGGGCAATAACTAAAATAAAAAAAATAAAAAAATAAAAAATTCTTCCGTTAAATCGAGTAGAATATTTTTACGTTGCTTCGTATGTGTTTGATTAACAAAAAAACAAAAAAAAAAAAAAAACAAAAAAAATACACGAAAAGAAAAATAGCGTTAATTATCGACTTCGAGCATTTCTGTATAGAATAATGGTGGAATAGAGAAGAAGAAGAAGAGTGTATAGTGGTACTCTTTCTGTATATTTTTTTTGTTTTTTTTACAGTGCTTGAAAAAATCGAGTATTCAACTTGTCTATTTTTTTTCGAATGTAAAACTCGGATAAAGAATGCTGCAACCCCTGCTGTATGTTTTATCTTCTTTTATTTTTTTCTGCTACTAATACAACTACAACAACAACAACTACTACTACTACTACTATTACTTTCTTCTACTATTTTCCTCTTATCAGAAGATAACAAAGAACGACGTTACCAGACATGAATTGCATTTGCATCATTGGTTTTACGTGAATATAGATGCAAGTAATGTAATGCATAAGTATTAGTATGTATATGTAACCATGTGTGTATAGGTGTATATATTGGATGTAAATTATTTTGAAGGGTTTGGTAAAGGGCGATAGAATTTTGCAACAAGGCGATAATTCGCAATTAAAGTAGGCACTCGACATTTGTGTGTGTGCAGTTATTCGTGGTGGTGGTGGTGGTGATGGTTGATGAATTGGTTCGTGAAAGTGCAACCACGCCGAGAGAGACTTCGGGTCCACTGAGGGGTAGTTGAAAAAAAAGAAATAAAAAATAGGAAGTAGAGAGTAAGGGGTTGGGGAGGTTGGAAAAGGAAAAGGGTTGCATTTAACAGCAGGAAAATTGGCTGCTACGCTCGTATACCGAGTGATTAATTAATTTAACGAGTACTAGTAGTAGTAGTAGTAGTAGTAGTACACTTCACTGTCATTTAAATAGAAATATCTTTCACAATTTCATTTCTAACTTTAACGACAATTATCATTCACTAATTTGATTTATTTCTTTTTATTCTTTGTTCAATTTTGTTTGTAAAAGTGTTTTTTATTCATTTTTGTTAATATTTTTGATCATCATCATACATCGTAAAGATTGTTTTTAGAATTGAATGACGTTGTAAGGGTGGGGTGGTTTTTTATTTGACACAATTTTACATCCAATTCTACTGCGAGAAGTGAATTTTAATTTTTTGTTGGTTTTGTTTGTTTGTTTGTTTGTTTGTTTTTTTTTTGAATTGGATTTTAGTGAATAATTGAAATAGTTATTTGAAGTATACACGTAGAACTATAGTGATGTTTGAACGAGTACGAGGATATGTGTAGTGCATTAATTTGGATGTCACAAAGTGATTGTGTGTTGAACTTTTCGATTTTTGTTATATTTCGGGATTAACTATTCAGACTGAAACCGAATGATTTGTCTGATTGATTGATTGCTTGATTGATTGATTGATTGATTGATTGATTGATTAGTCGATGGATCAATTGGCCAATTATCTGATACACAGATACGATCAAACTTTCAAGTATCTTTTAATCTTTTGTTTATTGTTTAACGAGTGAACGTGAAAAAAATGAAACAAATATAAAAAAAAAAAAAAAAAAACAATTTTGGATATTTAAAATTCACGTTGTACGAAAGCAAAGGTAAAGGACAGAAGAAAGAACGGAAGGGACAAAAGAAAGGGTAGGAAGGAAGGAAGGAAGGAAGGAACATTGAAAGTTGACAAGTGGAACGAGCTTGGTGAGTTGTGTTTGTACAATTAATTGAATTAATTTAACAATGAAATTGAATATGTTGCATTAAACAATATAAAATAGGATTTGATTTAGTTGACGATCCCCATATTTGTAACATTAAATTTCAGTTCGATTTATGGGTTTCGCGAATTCGTCGTCATCGTTGCTGCCAACCCAACCTCCTTCGTCCTACATTCACCCTTTTCCCCCTCTTTTCTACGTTACTGACGTTTACCAAATAATCACGTTTACCGAAAGCTCTGCTGTTATTCGCATCTGTTATTTTACGCTGAATTACGAGATTGCTCGTAGGAGATTATTGCTCAGCGGGTGCAACGAATTGTTTCACGTAACAATTGTTCAAAGATCGATTATTATACTCTATGACTAAACCATTTTAAATTGTGTCTCATATATTACTATAAACAACCCTTTTCTTTTTGCTCTTACTTTTTCATTCATTTAAATATTTATTTATATAATGTATATATATGTGAACACATATGTTTATACCATACGTTCATATACTCGTATATCAACCATTTATTTATGTACGTATCTATTTATGTATGTACACGTGTATGTTTATATGTATGTGTGTGTGTGAGTATGAGTCAGGTAGGTGGATATAACAGAACAGTAGATATCAATTAATCTGTCGGAATAAACTCGCTAGTTAATAAATTATTCTCTTTCTTTCTTTATATTTTTGTTTTTGTTTTTTGTTTTGGTTTTGGTTTTGGTTTTCTGTTCGTTCGTACGCTCGTAGGTTGATTGTTTCATTCGTATGTTCGTACATTTGTTTGTTTACACATTTTTTGTTGGTCTTCATTTCATTTCTCTTTTAGTTTAGTACACACAAAAAAAGTAAAATCACAATACACGACACCATTAAACTTGGTAGATGAAGTTACAAAGTAGTAAAGATCTTGGTCTAGAAATTCTCTTTAAAACTATAAGATAGACGTGAGATTTAGATGGGATCTTCATTTCTCTAGTTTTCTGTTTCTCTTTCTATCTTTTACTTTGACTGTATATATATATATATCTATCTATCTATCTATCTATCTATGTAACTATCTCTATCTTTCTCTTAGGTGAAACTTCATTGAAGTATTCTATACTTACTCGTCTTATTTTATCTCTTTCTTTACCTTTACTTTACTTTACTTTTATTTTTCTTTTTCTTCTTATTTTATTTTATTTTATTTTATCTATCTTACCTTCTTTTTTATCTCTTCTTTATCTATAGTTATCCTATTTCTATTTTTCTTCTTCTTCTTCTTCTTCTTGTTCTTCTTCTTCTTTTCTCGTTCTATTTTCTTCCGTTTCTTTTTTTTTCTTTACCTTTTATTCTCCCTTAAATCCCGATCGGGTTTGTCAATATTGTTGAGAAAAAGGCATAGACCTTTTTTCTTGGATTGATTTCTTCTCTTCTACGTGTTATATATATATATATATATATATATCTAAACGTTATAAACGGATTTGATCTATGATATCTAAACATTGATTTTAGTTAGACGAAATAATTGTTATATAAATAAAATGAAAAAGAAAATTGAAAATTATAGTTAATACTTTAATTGTAAATTTAATATTTAAATTTGATTCGTGTTATTATTTAGATTTAAATATATTGTTAATTATTTATGAGTATTACACGTGTTACTATATACATGTAATTTTATTTTATTATTTTAAATATACAAATTATTTTATAGATTTTTCATACAATTTATGAAATACAGTATGATTTATTTGTGATGATTAATATGTCAATAATTTATTGTTTCAATTTTTCTTTTCTGTACTTTCTTTGTACTTTCAAATTTCTAACTTTGAAAATGTATTAGTTTCAAAGTTAAATGTTTTATTAATTATCTAGAATTTTTATTATTTTTATCCAATGTTAAACATAGTTTTTATAAAATACATTTTTTGCATACAATATATTCATCAATATATTCAAATAATTTTTCATAAATAATTTACAAGAATATTATTTTAAAACAAAAGTACAGTAACACGTATGATTTACATATGACAATACCCATAATATTATTATTATTATTATTATTAATTAGCAGTAGGAATTAGAAAGTTCATTGCAGCAGATACCAAATCCCGTTAGTGTTCTCGTCCCTAAGCTTGACCCTTCCATTCGCAGTTTTCGTAGCCCATTTCTTTAAGATTCTGAAATAATATTGTCTTCCCATCTACGTCCCAGTCTACCCAGTGGTCTTTTCCCATTGGTTATACCGACCAGTATTTTATGCACCGTTCGATCCTCCCCCCATACGCGCCACGTGACACCTGCCCATGTTATTCGGCGTGATTTTACGACGTTAATGATGTCCGGTTTTGTTATACAGTCGGTGTACTTCTACGTTATGGGGTTTCCTCCATTCAGCTGTTTCCTCATCGCATTTTACACCGAAGATTTTACGAACAATTTTATTTTTGAAAATCATAAATTTCTTTTGGGCCCGTAACGTAAGTGACCACGTTTCGCTACTATAAAGGACTACCGGTAGGATGATTGTCCTGTATATCCTGATTTTGAAACGCCTAGATAGAAACTAAAAGCTGAGTAATTTATTGATCGAATAAAAGCACACATTGCCTAAAATTGATTCTTTTCTTAAGTTGTTCGTTTATTTCGTTCGTCTGATTTATGATCGATCATAAATAACTAAAGTTGCTGACCCATTCCAAAATTTTATCTCGGACGACCAATGTTCCAATATTAGACACATTCTGAACTCTATCAGTGACTAGATATTTAATTTTTTTCATGCTGACAATAAACATATTATTAATTAATCATTTTCACAAACTTTCAATCCATTTTTATATACTTAAATGAATAATAGTTCAATGTGAAAGTTAGGTGTTTTGAAACTCAGAAAAATCACGGTTAAACAGGAATCATTTATTTATGTATACGCGTTACGATCGACGATATTTGTTTAAAGAGATTTTGCTCGTAAAAAGAAAAAATAGAAGAAAATAAAAAAAAAAAGATAAGAAAATTGAAGGTAGTAAAGTTAGTGGGGGTGGTAGGTTCGGTTAACGTGCCAAGGCCGTTTCGTAAGAGTTACTGGCGACGCTAATATCTGTAATACCAAGCTCACGATCGTACTACCATTTTGAAAGCTCTACCGAAAGCTGCTGCCACGGGCATCCCTACTGGAATTCATCCAACGGATATACCCTTAGCGTATATCCACCCTTCCTTATTTTTTTTTTCCTTCTTTTTTTTTTATTTTTCATTCTTCTTCGTAAGTTTTAGGGTTGACGTTAAATCAGTCTCGATTCTAATCAAATTTATGATCCACCAAAAAAATATATATATGTATATATCAAATATTTAAACCCACTCGAATAAAACATTGAAAAAAAAAAAAAAAAGGTTTATTTACATGAGAAAAGGTTTTTTTTTTTTAAATTGAAATCTAAAAAATCATTACATCAATTTACAATTTTTATACACTCATGACAGATTTATAATATATAGGTGTAATAAATATTTTTAAAATATGCATTTATAATATATGATTACATAAAGTTATGTGTGCATATAAAGTGCATTTAACGTTTAAAATAGAAATCTTTTGAAACAAACAGAGATTAATGTATCTTCATTTAATTTCATATTCTTTTAACATACACACGTAAGAGATTATTTATAATTTATGTTACAATGTTAATTGAAATATATTGCGATTACTGAAATAACGTAGGTGACATAATATAAAATGAGACAAATTTGAATATCCGATTAATTGATCGATATAACATATTTTTTTTTTTTTTTTAAATACTTCATTTCTCAATAACAAATTATATTCATTTTAATTTACAAATAAATAAATAAATAAATATATATATATTAAATATTATAATATATTGCAAAAGTAAACGTGTATAAAGAATTACAATTAATTTTAAGAATAAAACACCAAATTCGATTATTTTATTACAAATTATTTTATATTAATATAATTTATATATATACGTTTAAAAATATATATTATTCTATATATATATATATATATATATATAATAAATATAATAATAAATAAAAAATAAATATAGTAAATGTAATAATAATTAAAAAATAAATTTAATAAATTTAATAATAAATAATATTATTACAATTACTTATAATAGTGAGTATTATTATTATTATTATTATTATTATTATTATTATTATTAATTATAATTATATATATAACAAAATTTAATAATAAATAATAAATAAATATAATAAAATTAATAATAAATTAATAATAAATTTCGTGAATGTTATAATACGTAAGGAAAACAATTGTTCATAATTTCTATAAATAAAAGTAAAATTGTGATTAGAGAATTAGTGTGAAAGATGATTGAAGAATACGTTGACAATTTTAATTTTTTTTTTCTTTTCTTTTTTCTTTTTTATATATATCCATTTTTCGAGCTTTCAACGACTATATAAAGTTAGCTGGCTCTGCTTTCTCGCGAATATTTTATGACTTCGTAGCTTGGAATGATTTCATCGAATCGTTTCTTTTACCTACTCTTTTTTTTTTCTACCTCAACCCTTTTTTCTTTTTTTTTTTTTTTATTACGTGGAAGAAAAGATAGGGGTAATAATATTAAACTATCTTTTGATTAAGTGAAGAATATATTATTTTCATTTTTTATTTCTCATCACCACCACCACCACCACTTTTCCTTTTAAAGTATTTGCATATCGTTGTCGTAAATTTGAGAAAAAAAAAAAAAGTTCTTTTCTTGATAAATTTTGGTAATTGTATTTTTTTTATGTATGTGTATATGTGTGTGTACGAATTATAACGTAGGTTGAAATATATCGAGGTTATTTTGAGAAAAGATGAGTTTGTAAGTTAGCATACACTCATCTTACCAAGGGGTTTTCGTATTTCGAGTAAAAGAGAAACCGAGGTTTTTTTCAATCAGACAATTTCGTAGTACTTGAGGAAAAAGTTTGGGAGAGAGAGAGAGAGAGAGAGAGAGAAAAATAAAAGAAAGTTTTTGAGAATAGTGGTGTGTTCTCGACTAGATTTAGCCTCGTAAGCTTTGCCATAATTCCAGTTATAGTTACGTAGTATCTAATATTTGTTGTGCAAGGTAAAACTTCTTTGATGGTTAAGAAAAATAAGTGAGATCTGAGATTTATATTCTGTAATATTAAATCATTTTCTTGAATTTTATTTTGAATTGTTATAAGATCTAACGTTAATTTAACAATTATTATTATTTTTTGTTGCTTTATAATGTCATCAGATTGTTTAAATAAAATTAATTTAATTATAAGTATTAAAAATGTGTTTGCATAGTTTCATTAATTATTTTAATTATTTTAATTAATCTATTAATTGTATTTCATTTGAAATCAAATTATTAGATATGAATAATAAATTTATTATTTGAATAAATAAATTAAAAAAATATGTTAAATACATTCATTAATATTTTACTTCTAATCGTAATTTATTTCAAATTAATTTTACTAGATTAATAAAAAGTAAAGTTTAAGTTGGAAAGAATAAAAAAAAAAAAAAAATATGTTGCATACAGTAATTCATGTTATTTATTTTTTTAACTAGATTATATTTAAAAGAAAAAAAAAATTATTTTCTTACAATTCCGCTTACAAAAAAGAAAAGAATTAAACAACACGTTTGATACATTTACTAAATTTTTCTTTTCGTAATTAATTAAAATTATAATTGATCTCAAATAAAATTATTAAATAAATAATAAATAATGGGACAAAAAAATTAGTCAAAATTCAATTCACTGAAATAATACCACAACGTTAAACTTTTTTTTTATTTAAAGTTTTGTAAGGTAAAAGTATTAGAGAATTAAAGGAAGAATTAAAGTTTTAAATAGAAAGAGAGAGAGAGAGAGAGAGAGAGGGTTGTCTAATTGAATTTTAGTGAATTCCCTTAGAACGTTCACCGACAAGACCACAAGGGATTGAAGACCCCTGAAATTCTCTTGGTGACACGAAGGCCAATTCCGAGAAGTGATCATCAAGTGGACACGACAAACATACGCTTTTGAATTTCCTACCTGTCCCATTCTACGAATAATGCTTCACCATCGAGAGCATCCTCTTTCCCTTCGAAACCCTTTTTCCTCCTTCTTTTCTCTCTCTCTCTCTCTCTCTCTCTCTCTCTCTCATCCTTTTGATTTTTCTATTCTTTTGTCCCTTTTTCCTTTCCTGTCTCATTTTTCATGGAACCAAAGCTTCGTTCATTGGTTTAGTTCTTTTATAAATTCTCCACAAGAAAAAGCGTCATTATTTTTCTTTCGTAATATTTCATTTGTTTAAATAAATTATAAAAAAAAAATAATATTAATAATAATAATAGATAATCACTTTAAACAAATTATAAGATGAACATATTATTTTAATTCGTATAATGTTTAAAGGTGAAATTGTTTCAAATGTTTTATGTTTATATAATTTCAATAATATAATATTAATAAATAAATAAATAAATGAATAAATTAAAATTTCAATGTTTAAATATTTGGATTTTGTTTTGTTTATATTCAGTAAATTGTTATTAAACGTAAGAATTATTATTGCAACGTTTACAGATAAATTTCTGATTGAACATAAAATTCTTTTCTTTCTCCCTTCACTCTCTCACTTTACCCCTTCCCCTTTTCTCATTCTTTTTATCTTTATCTTTTTCAACTAAGATTCTTTCTTATATTTTAATCTTTTCTAAGAAAGAGAAACGAATCTTCAATCTTAACTTCTTTCTTCTCATCAACCTCAACACTTTCCTTTTCTCGAATAAAAGAAAAAAAAAAAAAAAGAAAAGAAACGAAAAGAAAAGATGAAGAAAGAAGAACAGTTGAAGAAGTAGAAGTAAAAGAAGTTGAAAGTAGAAGAAGCTTTAAGCTTGCGCGCTCATACACTTTGAAAGTCTCACACCCACTACTACTACTACTACTACTACTACCAACAACAACATCATCCAACATCACCACTAACAACTACCACCACCCAATCACCTTTAAAACTCTCTAAAATTCGAATATATTCGAAATTCAGGACAGAAATAGTTTCCCCTTCTTAGTCGTACGTTTTTTTTTTACCTGCTTTTGATTTCTAAGCAATTTTCAAGCTACCTTACCTTTATCGAAAGCTCACGACTTTTTCCTCTATCTCTGCATCTTACTCATCTCTCTAGGGAGTTTTTTTCTTCTTCCAAAAAAAAAAAGAAAGAATATTCCTATCCCCTCTCTTTTTTTAGACCACCGACACTCTCCTATCACGTTTCTCTCCTCAAATGACCCCACCCTCTTCAAACTTCTCTTTCTCTTTCTTCCTATACCATTGCCATTTCTATCAACGCTGAATTACCAATGAACATTCCGATCACGTGCTTTTTTTCCTACCCAATGAGAATGACTGAAAGGATGAGGGAAATGCTACTGAAAGAAAATGGAAAGAGATAGATGAACGAAAACGAGAGATGAATAGATCAAACATTACGAACAAGGACACAAAATTATAATATGAATAATGGAAAATAATAATAATGATAATAATAATACACATATATATATATATATATATATATATAGAAAATGGATGAAAAGTTAGCCAGAGAGGATAAGTAGTCGGTTGGTGAATTTTTAATTCGATTCACGGCTAGTCTGTTGTTCAATTTTTCTCTCTCTCTCTCTTTTTTTTCTCTTCACCTGTATAAGCTTTGCAAATTTTTCATCTTTTTTTTTCGTACCATTTTTATTCCTCTACGCAGTTTTGTTTTTTCCTCCCCACTACCAGTACCACAACTCCCACTACCATTTATCCCCTCCACTACCGCTACTATCACTATCCCCACTACTATTACTGCAATTTTCATCTACCTTCTTGTTTTCTTTCCGTTTTTTTGGCTTACACTTTTTGTTGGAAGTAAAGAATTTTGTAGAATCATGAAACATATGAAACGAAAATGCAACACTCGTTAAAACAAAAATGTGGCACTGAAAACAGACAAACAAATATCAGTCAGTATTCATGTGTTTCTTCTTATCTCGGTCTCCTATTGGTCTCCTTCCCACTCTTAGCCTCCCCACCCTTAGCTACTTATTGTTTTACATATGTGTGCTTGTGTGCGCTTACATATTACGAAGTTCGCACGTCTCATTCATTCGAAAGTTGCTTTTTCGAAGGTTTCACTTCTACTGTGAATGATCTCAACACATTTGGTTTTTTTTTGTATAGCTGTTGGTATTGCTTTATTTTATATTTTATATTTTTTGAAGTGAAAACTTCTTTAGAATGGGTGTGACTTGAAAAAATGAAACGCGGTGATGCAGCGGGAAAACGAAACCGGGATGTAGTGGGGGAAAAGAAACGGACGATGTAGTGGGGGAAAGAAACGGCCTTAATACTAAGCAAGAATTCGTTTCATTCTCTCGAAACTTAGTTTTTTGAAGGTTTCACTTTTAACACGTGTGATCTGCACACATGATTCTTTATTTTTTGTTGAATTGGTCTATGCATGCGATAGTTTGTAAACCTTTTTTGTCTCTCAATATATTTCTTTCTATCATTTTTTAGTCTCTCGTATAAATCGATAGTCAACTGGTACAATTTACGCAAAAATATTAGGAAAAAAAGAAAAAAAATAACTAGAACCGAAAAGAAGAATATCATACGAATATATAAAAATGAAGAAAGATAAAGTTCGGAAAAGGGTTGAAACTATAGAAACAAATGCAGTTGTTTGTATGCAGTTTCATTCATAGAACTCAAACCTACGTTTACGTATGTATTATACTTGTGTGTGTATTTGTAAGATCATAAACTTACTATTTTATACAAAAAAAAAAAAAAAATGAAAAGAAATCAGAGAAAAAAGATAAAATAAAACTACGAGTATATAAAAATGAAGAAAGATAAGAGGGAAGGGTGGGGGGTTGAAACTATAGGAACGAGGTTTTGGTATGCGGTTACGCTCGTTATCGTTTGGATTTATTCAAGAGAAAATAGGAAAATAGTGCAATGGTGAATCGTGGTAGATGATGGTGGTGTCGGTGGTACTGGTGGTGGTACACTAGCGGTGTTACTGTTGGTGGTGGTGTTGGTTGTGTTTCGAGTCTCGTAGTTCGTGGGAGGATAGGAAGACCCAGGGTCGGAAACGAATCGATCTCGAACGGTTTTGCGGCAAACCTGTCGCTGTCTGTTTTGTTTTCATCGTTAACGTTGTCGTCGTAACGTTACATTGCGGTTCTTGTTGTTGTTATTGTTGTTATAGTCATTGTTGTTACGTTCTTCCATTGTTATCATTGGCTCATACCACATAGACGAGTTATCGTCCTGAAAGAATAAAAAAAGAAATGTAAGAAGGAGAAGTAAAAGAAAAGGAAGAGAGATAACAAAATTGGGATAAAAAGGGGAAAGAAAATTAGAGGAAGGGGTGCTGATGCTTTTGGTGGGATGGGCTGGGTGTATTTTTTACTTTAAAATATCGTATAAAACAAAACACTGAAAGAAAGAAGAAGATGAAGAGGAGAAAGATAACGAGAATTGTAAAAATAGGGTAAAGAAAAAACAAATCAGTAGTAAACTAAGAGGGTTAGTGATAGTTTTGGTAGGGTGCAGGGTGTTTTCTGTACTGAAAGAATAATACAAAAAAATTGTAAAAAAAAGGAAAACCAATGACAAAATATGAGAAGGGTTAAGGTTTACATTTTAAATATCGTACAATATAAAAAAAAAAAAAAACAAATTGTAATAAATAATCGAAGTATAAACTCGAGAATATATTCGAGGGTTGCATTTGATTTGACTTTTAGTCTACGAGAGAAACGTTTCAAAGTGAGTTAGTAGTAGTAGTAGTTGGTGAGGGGTTTTGGTAAAAGTGGAATGGGTTGTAAGAGAAGAAGTGTGGGAAGGGGTGGATGAGGGGATTGGTGGGGGGTTTGGTAGGATCGATAAATGGACATTAATCACGTAAGATTAATGGCATGACGTTTTCGACGAATTTATGCTGGATAACGCATTTACCCGTTTACCGACGACGAGTTCACTGGTATTATCTCTTGGGGTATATATATATATATATATGTATACGTATATATGTATGTATATGTGGGTATGATTCTTTCTCTCTCTCTTGTTATCATTCTCTTTAGTTTCTTTCTCCTTCTAACTTTCAGTTTACGCGTGAGAGATGATTGTAGTATTTGTGATGGGGTTGGGTAGAGGATGGTTATGGGAATAGTGGGTAGTTTGTAGTAGTATTGGTGGTGGCGTCAGTGGTTCGTTCGATTCAAATCGATAATTGGCGGAAAGTGAGCACCGGGGTATATCGACACCCACGACTGTTCATTAAGTATTTATTACATATCGAATAGGTCGCATTGTTCTCATATTCTCCATCTCTCTCTTACTCATACTCAATGTAGGATATTTATTGTTACCGTTGCATGAATATATAATGATGAAATCTCGATGAGTATATATATATAACTATATACATGTATATGTTTATAAATACTTACACGCAAGTTTATGTTTTGTAATGTAAAGGTTTATTATTTCCTTGTTAAATCTTTCTGAAATTATAATCTTTTAATAATGATACTTGTGTTTTCCTCGTTGAACAGGTGGTTACTCTAATTAATTCTTTGGTCAATAATTTTTCCTTTTTTGTTTTATTCAATCACATTTATTTTTTATATTTATGTGCCGATAGGTGTCAACAGTATTGTATATTATTTATATATTACATTGTAATTAGTATTTGTGAGATTGTTTTTTTTTTAATTGTTTAGTGGATAATATAGGATAACGATTATTTATTATTTTAATTCATTGTTAATTAGGATATCTAAATTATTTATGGAATAGGGTGACTCATAAATTAATTATTACCTATATATTTTTTTTTTAATCGACAATATTTGTTTTTATATTTTTTTATACACACTCTCTAATCAATATCTAATTAATATTTGTAATAAAATATGAAACATATGCTGAATTATTTTAATCATTTATCAGTGATAGATATTTTCTCATACGAACAGATGTTTTTAAATTAATACACACAATATAAAATAATTTTTCAATTTTCTCATTTTCACCCACAAACAGACAAACACATAAATATCATCATATTAAATTATATTCAATAAAAAATAGATGCATTACTTCTAAGATCTTGTTTATTCTAGAAAAAATAATAATAAAAAGAAAAGTACTTTTTTCCCCAATCGTTATATTACCATAAATAGATAAAAAAAAGAAAAGGAGATGGGTGTATAGAAAAAATGCTGATGCTACTTTTCCCTTTTGACTTTCAAGAAAGAAGAAGTTCACGTCGTTCTCGTTATCGAACACGAATACCAATCATTTTTCTTTTTTTCTTACGTTCGTAAGGTCTTTGATAGTAGGGTGTGCCTATTTTTCAGTGATAAACATCAATGGTTTCTCCTACTTGCACTCCCTTTCTTATTTTCGCGGTCCCTAGAACGCGAAGCACGTCCACATAAATGACACTTTTCTCGGGAACCGTTTGAAACCCCATGGAATCCCATAAGACGCTTAACCTTTCGACTTTCATCGCTATTCCAGTCCTGGTGCATCTCTTACATGCCGCCCAAGGCATTTCTCTTTCCTTTTTTGGTCCAACCCTTTCTGACTTACACCCCCTACACCTTCGACAACATCGTCGTCTTCGTAGTCGACCACCATCCTCCCTTCTTTTCACCAAACTCAACCTTTACCCTTTTCCTTCTTCTTCTTCTTCTTCTTCTTCTTATTTTTGCTTATTTTCTATCTTCTAGCATTTTTATCTTTTCATCTTGTTATCACGATCGTATAAACACCTTTAAGGGTTCGAATAAGAACCCTTGCTTCCATAATCCGATCATTATTTTCTATCGTTTATATTGACTCGATCTAAAAAGGGGATTAAAATGTGGTTGTTGGTTTAATGTGGTGTGTTTATTTAAGTAGTTTATTTATTTTTTTATTTATTTTTTTTTAAATATAATTGGGAATTATTTATCGTTGAAAGGCTTGTTTTTATTTTAATTTTATTTTTAATACAATTAATCAAATATTTTATGTATATTTATTTTGTATTATTTTTATTATTGCATATTATATTAAATAAAATTATATTGGGAAGTGAATTTAATCAAATAAGGATCAAAATGATCGACAAAATCTAATACCCGTACAATTTTGATTTGATTTTATTTGAATTATTTTCTCTTTTTTTCTTTTTTTTTTTTTTTGCTTTTTTTTTCTTTTTCATTCATACGAAAAAATTCAAATCTCCCACTTTGATATTTTCTTTTAATCTTGAAAAATGTGAAAAAGATATTTGGATTAAATATTTCGCTTATCGTTTCTTTTTATATCTACATATTCTTTTATATATTCTTGATACAGAGAAAAAAAAAATAAAAAGAAAGAAAAATATTCAAAAAATGTATACTCTCCACCCTAAAAAAAAAAAAAAAATTAAAAGAGATTAGTGTCCTTGATAAAATATTAGATTGGATAATACCTATTGATTTATGTCGGATTGACAAAAGCAGTTAACGTTTGTTAAATACAGAGAGTAAAACGTCATTCTTTATCTATGTTTCAATGAGGAATATAGGAGGGTTTGTTAAGGAGGAGGAGAAAGAGGGTGGAATGGAAAAACCCCCAATGGAATTTTCCATGCGTCGACTAATGCTATGCAGGAATACAATAATCGTCCTTTATCATATTCATTGGCTTAGCAGGAATTAAGATTAATCCGACTTTCGTACGTTAATCTGACACACGTATGTGTGTGCGTGCGTGTATGTGTTTGTTTAGGTTTAGCCGATTTTTCTTTTTTTTTTTTTCAAGAAAAATAAAACTCCAAAAATATACTCTTTTTTCATTGGAGCATTTATTATAATTATTATTATTTTTTATTATTTATTTTGTTGTTGTTGTCATTGTTTTTTATTTTGTGTAATCGTATTTATCTGGTTACATTTTCATTTCTGGTAATTTTAATGAGTTTTAGTGAATTTTCAAGAGCTCACGTGACACTCACGTGACGCTCACGTGATTACGTGATAATCAAGATGGCGACGTACTGCATGCAGTAGCATCAGAGATCCCCCATTGCGTATAAAGTCGATGGAAAAGTGAAAAGAGGTTAAAAAGAGGACAAAAGTGGGTGAAAAAATTTAATTAAAAAAGTGCCAATGAACGCGATTTTTTACCTCTTCCAAACTTTTTCAACTTTCTATCCTATATCTCGCGTTTATACACCATGACTCTAATTATATTTGACTGTATGTATCTAGGAAGAAAATATAATCAACCTGTTGTTTAGATTTTCAATTTAATCTTTTGGTGCGCTTGCATCGTTACTGTACAAACATTCTTTGATATTTGTATCTCGCTATGATCACGAATTTTTTGTTGTTGGTTTTTTTTTGTTGTATTTTTGTCGTATGTCGTTTTTATTTTTAATAGTAGGACACAGAAAGGGAAAAAGTTTCGTTTTAATTATATTCTCTTTCTTTGCTGTGTGTTTATTTTCTTATTATTTTTTTTTTTTACACATTTTTCTTTCTCTGTTTCTTGTTTTTATTATTATTATTATTTTTTTTTTTCCATTTAACACGTCGCGTCAGCGATAATTCTCAAGTCTGAGAGTCTCGTTCGTCTGGCAGCAGAGAAAAATTTTCTTCTTAATTTTTTTTTTCCTTTTTCTTGCTTTCTCTTTCTCTTTCTATTTCTTTTTTCATTCTTGTTCTTTCTTTTTTTTTACCCCCGTTAGGTAGTTCGATCGACGCTAACGAGTACCCGCGGTTAAATTTACGATTCCCGTTGATTAAGCGTAGTCCACTAATTCGAAAACGTTCTCAACCGGTTAGGTACTCCTCGATTTACGTTCTTTAAACGACCGTGTCGGCGTTCAAGGATTTTTATCGTTAAATGGCACGCGTTATTCGCTTTCTTTCTTTCTTTCCTTCTTTTTTTATATCCTTCTCTACTTTCCCCCGTTTTGTCTTTCTCTGTTACGAAACGATCGATCCATTTTCAACTTTCATTTCTAACTTTTACCAACCCTCCCCGTCTTTCTAATTTTCTAAAAGTATTTTTCATTTATTTTTAATAGACGATCGTTTTATCCGATAATTAATTATTGGTAAATAACAAGGATGTAAAAATAACTTTAGTATTGTACGTGTTTCTTTTTTACTTTTTTTCAACTTTATAAATTTATCATCCAAGTTTTTTTTTATTTTTTTTTTAGATTTTACAGTTTTTATATTATTTTAATATTTAATTATAGTATTATATATAAAGTATCGACGTATTGAAAATAATTTTTTAATCTTTTTCTCTTAACTATTATCTAAATAATAAATTTGCAAAATAACAAAACTTGAGTAACCATTTTCTATATTTAGTAGTCACATCTCGTTGTCCTCGAAATAGTATTATTAAAATACGAGAACATTTCTGCTGTTTGACTTGTTTCAACGTAAAGTTTACCACGTATGCTGGGAAATTGTTTGCGTATGGCGGATATATTTCATGTGGAAAAGATTGAAAATAGACAAAGAGAGAAAAAGAGAGAGAGAGAGAAAGATATATATATATATATATATATATGAAAAGTAGTGGTGGGAGTAGTAGTGGGGGGGTGAGGATCAAAGCTGGAAGAAACAGAATAAAAAGAAAAACAGGAGTAGGAAAAGGGAAATAGGGGGAGTTATGGTGAGAGGAAAGGGGGGGGGGGTGGCAGTGATGTACCGTTGAACGAGTTAAATGCAAACTATACGTGATTTGACAACTGGGTTAGGTATACCCAATGAAAGTAACGAGTTGCGATATTACTGAAGTTACTATCTTTCTCTCTCATTCAAGTACCAACATGTTTCGTGACATCTATCTCTCTCTCTCTCTCTCTCTCTCTCTTTCTCCCACTCTCTCACACTCTCCCTTTCTCTCCCTTTCTCTCTCTCTCTCTCTCTCTCTCTCTCTCATTCTCTCTCATACTCTGTCAGTCTATCTGCTTTTATATTTCGCACATTGTTCGACGCTACTACATAGTAGTACCAACGAACAAACTCGGTTAGAAGCATTCGTATGTACTTGTAACTCGCAAATGGAGATGGATTATTTAAGTCGCACGCTCGTTTCCATCCCTCACTTCAACTTCCCTTCTTTTCCCCTCTTTCCTCCACTACCC
>NW_015149001.1:155566-196438 GCF_001465965.1 Polistes dominula
CCCCTCCCACCAGTTTTTTATTTTTCTTCTTCCTTTTTCTACATTTTTGTATACGTGTGTATATGTGTGTGTGTGTGTGTGTGTGTGTATTTTTTTTATATCTACACTCGTTTGAAATTTACAGACGGATTTTTTGCGAGTATTACGTTTAGTTATTAAATTTGATGGTCTTTTTGTAAAATAAATTTAGTATTCGTTTATTCAGTTGCAATTTAAGGTATTTTGTGAAATAGTTTTTCTTTTATGTTCAAGGATTTTTGGATAATTGAAATGGCTATTATTTTTAGATAACTGTTTGAATTTTTTGATGCAACCTATAGAAATACTTTTTTCATCGTCAATCATTTTGGTCATTCATTTTCAAACAAAACCAGTTGATATTTTATTACTAAATTAATTAAATTAATTATTATATTAATTCTTAATTAAATTAACATATATTTAATAATATATTTTCATATTTATGAGAATATTTTTTTCATCGTCAATCATTTTGCTTATTCATTTTCAGACAAAACCAGTTGATATTTTATTACTAAATTAATTACATTAATTCTTAATTAAATTAACATATATTTAATAATATATTTTCATATTTATGAGAATATTTTGTTCATCGTCAATCATTTTGGTCAATCATTTGCAAACAAAACAAGTTAACATTTTATTCATGTATTTTCTAAAATATTTTTATATATACGTTAATACTTTGTTTACTTCTAAATAAATAATTGATGTAGTAAATCTACTATGATTTATTGTATAAAAAATAAAACAAGAAAATAGATCATAGTTTAAGTATATAAGAAACAACGTTTTATTGTTGATCCTTGAAAAATGCGCCGAAAAGAAAAATACGTGTCGCATGTAGAAGAATATTATGACAATGATGGTCTTTTTTGCAGTACCCTTCTAACCATTATTTTCAACTTAAGCCGACGTTCAGATAGAAAGAGTGTGTGTCGCGTTGTTATATTTATGTCGGTTAAAAATTGCGAAGTGGTGGTATGGCAAAGGGGTGAATGGAAGAAGAAGAAGAAGAAGAAGAATAGAAAGAGTAGGAGGAAGAAGAGAAAGGGGGAGTGGTTTAGGTTCGGGGTGAAGGGAAGTAGGTAGAGTATGGAAGAAAAGATCGAACGAAGAGGAGTGTACGGGACGAATACAAAAGAGAGCTTGCAATTTCGCTGATGGTAACCGTAGGGGTCGGAGATCACCTAAAAGCGCTCGGCTCGTAGATCGTAGAACCATGTATAAAAGCATTTTTTACTATATACTACACTTACTTACTTTTATATATATATATATATATTTCTATACGGTATATACACATATATATCCATATAGGTTATCTGTCCATGTATTGTATGAATTGTAGTTGTATTAGTATGTAAGGTAACACACACATATATACATATACATATTTATTGATAAAAAAGAAATCATAGTTTACAAGTGAAGTGAAATAAGAGATTGATTCTTCAAATAAGAATTTTCAATTGGAAGATACTTTTTTATTTAACGATGAAAATACATTTTTTCTTGTGGTATTATTTTGTTTATAAAATGAAAACATTTTTACTGTCTCGTGGTTTATTCTTGTAGGTGTATATGTGTGTATGTATATAAAATTGAAGATATTTTGATTGCAAGTGAAGTGCTATGGTGCAAGTGAAGTGCTATGTTGCAAGTGAAGCTGCAATAAGATCGAGTTTAATATAAAAATTGAAAAAAATAACATATATAATTCATATTTATTTGTTTTCTATATTTTTTTTTTTTAATAAAAAATGAAAATTAATTAAACTCTTTTCTCATGATAATATTTTCATATATCAAAAGTATAACAAAAGATACGAATCACACTTTATCAGATAAAATGTAAATTAATTTGACTCGAATGTTATATAATTAAAAATATAATAATTAAAAAAAATAAAAATAAATAAAACCAATTTTTATTCACAAATCAACACAAAAAAATCCTTTCATAAAGGAATATTATTATACATATGTTCATCGCCACGTAATCATACTCCCGTGCAGATGAAGATATTATAAAAAAGATTAGATATATGTATGTGAATATTGTTGTTAGATTTATTATTTTTCATAAAAAGGATCCTTTATAAATGTAGTTGTTGATCGACGGTGAAAATGTAGAAAAGATGTTTATTACTACGATAAATGCCTGCCCTAGATACGCGTGCATCTTTCTCTTTGTTTTTCTCTTTCGCACTTTTAGTTTCTCGTACGATAAACGAGAGTGACGCGTGTCAGGATTTTATTCTTCCTTTTCTTCCTTCTCTTCGTTTCTATTTCTATCCTTTTTCTTTCTCTCTCTCTCTCTCTCACTCTCACTCTCTCTCGTTTTCTGCTTTCGTTTATGTAGGTACATGCTAGTTCGCTTACCTTTTACTCACTCTCTCTCTCTCTCTCTCTTTCTATTTTAAAGGTATGCATATGCGTGTATGTGTATGTGTAGGGTATACGTTACATATTCCTTTCACAGAGAAAACGTTGAAACCTTTCATTTTACGATGCAACGAAAGCACGATTGTTCCATCCGCGTCGGTCTGATTACAAGGAGGATGAGATTTTTAGTGGAATCGAAAGACACGTAACGAGTGTTCCTCTTTTTTTTTTTTTTTTACTTATTTTCTCAAAATATCTACTTTTGTGAATAAACATTCATAGGTATTTCGTAAAGATTTTATTTGATAAAACTATTTTCGTAAGATTTTCTAAAATGTACAGAAAACTCTTCTACAATACGATTTTCTCTAACACAATTTTGGTATAACACATGATTCATAAATTGCAAGAACTCCTTCTTACTGCAACATTGTATTCTATAATACGATAAGAAAATTGCGACAAAACTTTTGTACTATACTGTACTTATACACCATACAGGATAATGTGATTTTTGTGTCTAACATATTTACAAAATTAAATTACTTTAAAATACATAATGAAAACTTTGAGTATAGTTATAATATGGTTTCACGCAACTCGACATTATCTAGAAACCTATCTACCCTTTTATAGAAAGGTTGTACCTGTGTATTACGTGTTTCATGTAATATTAGGTAAAAGTATCTTATAAAAAAGAACAAAAAAAGTATTCCGTGTTATTTTCAATCGATAGAATAAATAAAAGATGAATGTAAACTAAATCGTTGACAAATTTTGTCCCAAAAATATAATCTTCAAATCCAAAAACAGTGACGATGAAAATAAATTTGAAGATTTTTGTAGATAATAACGTGAGATGAGAATGATTATTACGTGCGACGTCGAACGTGTTGGGTTGGTACATTGTTTTCTTACGACCAAATAAAATGACGTGAGAGAATGTTGGGGTGGGGAAGGGGGAGTTGCACAGATGGAGATTGTTTGAGATGGTTGGATTGGGTTTGGTCTCGTGTGTGTACGTTGGTACGAATTCTGGTATGTATATATATATATATGTATGTATGTATGTGTGCATGAGTTTATTTGTATATGTACATAGAAAATGGTAGATGGGGTAGGACTTTCGACCGTTGCTCCAACAACATCGTCGTTATCGTAGTCGAAAGCTTCGAACTTCCTATCGTGCGGGGGTTGGTTCTTATTAGACGCGAAGTCAAGTAACTTTTGGTTGTAACGCTCGCTTGGAAGTTCCTAGGACTCTGATGCAGTTAAAAGTTGGTTTGATAGGGAGCAAAAGAGAGAGAGAGAGAGAGAGAGAGAGAGAGAGAGAGAGAGAAGAAAATATAAGAGTCAGGTGGTACAGAATCGAGACTATGATCAAACTAATATAATCTTTTCTATGTACTTTCAACTGCAATTTAATGATTGTTATTTATTTCGTATAAAATTTGTTGTTATTATTCTGTTGATACTTTTTGTTAAATATTTCATTAGTTTTCTTTTATTTAGGATCACTTTTATTATCAATACTGTGACAGTAAAAGTATTCATTCAACTGCAGTTTTATGATTGTGTTTGATTTTTTTGCAGGATATTTTAATTATCAATAATTTAAATAGATTGGTAAAAGTATTTTGGTATTTGATTATTATATTATAACTAAAATGATGCAATTGATAGAACTAATATAATCTCTTTTACACACTTTCAACTGCAGTTAAATGATATTACATATTTTGTATGAAATTTTCTACTTAATTATTGTGTTTTAACTTTTTTTTTTATTATATATTATATGTTATTGGTTTCTTGATATAAAATTATCATAATTATCAATAGTTTAAGTAGCAATTAAAATAGTAATTCAACTGCAGTTGAATGATACTATTTACTTCATCCTAAACTCTAAATTATCATTATAATTTTATTTCTTTATTAAACAAAAATATAATAACATTATTTTTTTAAGTATTGAAAGAATAATTGTACTTTAAATATTATTATTATTATTATTATTATTATTATTATTATTATTATTATTATTATATATTTACAACTGCAGGTGAATGATATAATCTTCATTCAAATTTCATACAAGAAATGATTATATTTAATCGACAATTTATTTTCTACTTTTTCATAAGTATCTCATTTCGATTATCACTATAATTTAAGAATAATCTTGAATAGAAAAAAAGAAAAAGAAAGTAGAATCATGTTTTCGTATCTTTCTTCCTATCTGATTTCTATGTCGTTTCACGAACATTTGCATTTGAAATCGAGATGAGTCCTTGGATAAAAGGATGGCTCATTTGGTGCACTAGCTCGTAACACTTCTAGTTTCTCCTTCCATTACGCCAAGTGACGACGTGTGAACCAACATAGAAGTATCTAAGAGAGATAAAGAGAAACAGAAAGAGATACACACACACACCAACATACACATATACACAGAAAGAGAAATTGAGAATAAAAGAGAGAGAAAGAGAGAGACAGAGAAAGAGAAATTGAGAATAAGAGAAAGAAACAAAGTGTAAAACAGAAAGAGAAAGAGAAATTGAGAATAAGAGAGAGAATGAGAAGAAAGGGGAGTGGGGGAAGAGATAGAAAACGGGGTGGGTGGGTTGTGGAGAAGTTTTCGGCTATTTGCTCATTCTATCTCTCTCGTTCTTTACTTTAACTTCTTCCTCGAAAGAGTGGGAAAGGGATGAAGGAGGAGAAGCATGCTTCTCATTGTTTGGTCCTGGAATGGATGCGAGCTTGATGGAATACAAAATAGAGACGTGACCTACCTCTATCGGTTCAATTCAAGTGTTGGGAGAATACTAGCAAGAAAAAAGAAGAAGAAGAAGAAGAAGGAGAAGATGAGAATAAAAAGAAATAAATAAGGGACTGCAGAAAAGAAGATGGAGGGGAGGGGGATAGTTATAGCGAAGAAAAGGGTATCTTGAAATAAATATAAAAAAGGGGTTGAAAAGGGGTGAGAAACGATAATACTCTTTCTCACTGTTTCTTTTTCTTTCTTTTTCTTTTTCTTTTTGGAGTTCACAAGCGCGGTGAGAAATAGAAAGAAATAAATATATATTTATGTGTGTGTATTTGTGTGTGTATATAGAATAAAAAAGGGTGTGGGGGAAGAAGAGGAAAAGGTGCATGTTCTATTTATCTTTTCTTTTATCTATTGTTCAAACCGCAAGGGCACATTTTTAATGGTGTAAAGTTAACTTCAGTGTTTCTGAGTCTAATTCGTGGTATGTTAATCAATTTTTATTGGTTACTTTTTTTTTTTTTTTTAGATAAATTACGTATCGTTAGAAATATATTGTTAAATAACAATTATAATTATATTAAATTGAAATTTATAAAATGAAAAATCGAATGATATTCAACTTGAAGAAATATATTTCTTAGTAATTTGTGAGAGGGTGGATGAGAATAGGGAAAGTAATCGAGATGGTGGATATCTTTCCGTGATTTAATATTCCATCTTTGAACGGTCCAAGTGATATTTCATTAGCGGTTAGGATCAAGGGATTGGTAATCAAAATCGCTTTTGAAAAGTGTTATCCTAGCTGCCAATCAGTCATCGTTGTGTCCCCCCTTTCTTCTTCTTCTTTTTCTTCTTCCTTTTTCCAACAAACGTGATCCCTATTGGCAGATAATTTTGAAATCAATTAAACTTCTCGATAGTTCCAATAAAAAAAAAAAAAAAAAACAGAAAAGATGAAGGCAGATTAAGAAAATAAAATATATATATATATATAAGTAAGTATGTTCAAGGTAATTCGTTTTTAATGAAGTTTTTGCTTCATAATGAGCTTCCAAATGAAGATTCTTTCTAGTTTTTATTTTGTTTCAATAAAAAAATTAAATATTTTTAATCCTTCGTTAATTTTAATTTAATAATAAAAAATTAGAAATATATTTGTAATATAATTTTATTAATAAGATAATTATTTACTAATATTAATAGATAAATTATAATTATTAAATAATAAATATAATATATATATATATATATATATATAAATATAATTATAAATAATAATTTTAATATAAATTATTATTTAATGTATAATAAAATTTTTAAATATATTTCCAATTTAATAAACGCCCCCTTCCTAAAAATAAAATATTATACATATTTATTATTATTTATTTATAATTTTATTTATTTATTTTTTTTTTAGGATAATAAAACCATGAATTATGAATTCAAGTTGGTTGAAAATTGTTTTAAAAATATACAGTTGTGAATTTTATGACTCAAAAAAAAAAGTAAAAATAGAAATAAATGATTAATTGGAGCATTTAATTTGATCTTTGACCTTGACATTTACGTTTAGATTAAGTCATTAACAACAAGCACAAGAGTTACATATATATATATATATATATTTCTTTCTCTCTCATACATAGAGAAAAGAGTTGAACCAGAAAATTGTATTATTCCAGTTGGTAAGAGTTGGAATTTTCCCCTTACCCCTTTTTCACCACCCTTTTATTCCCATTCTCCCTCTCGTTTTTCATTGCTCCATTACATCGCTTATTTTCGTTTACGGAATTATTCATCAACGCAGAAACTTATACTACTTTCTCACTCATATATATATATATACACATACATACATACTCTTTTTAGCTTCTGTCTCTAATTCGAAGTGGAAGACGGAAAATTTCGAAAATTCGTTTATGCGAGAAACGAGGACTATGTCTTTTCGTTACTCTTTTGACTAACGAGTATGAGTACGAGAAAGAGAAACAGAAAAAGAGACATACACACGAACACACACATTCTGCATGTGTCTGTCGTTGTGTGTGTGTGTGTGTGCTTCGGAAATAAGATTAAGTTTCCTTTTGATGGGCACGTCGAAAGCGTTGGACCGTATTAGCGGTACATTAGTTTCGAAAAGGATGCATAATTATGCATGTAGGATACACGAAATTAGAATGAAAAAAAAAAAAGTAATAATAATAATAATAATAATAATGATACGTAAGAAGGACTCTAATTGTAAATTTTATTTCATCCCCCTTTTTCTTTCTTCTATAATAAGATTATAAATGTGAATATTTTTCTCTGTTAATTGGTTCTTTAATATTAATTTGTTTAATTTACTTTTTTTTTATTAATGTAATGTATATATATAATAATAATAATAATAATATAATATAATATTAATATTATATGTAATATATAATATATAGTAATATGATATAATTAATAATATAATGTATATATAATATAATATAATAATATAATAATAATGTAATCTTCTTAATATATATAAATTACGTGTCACGTTGTTTGTCCGCAATGGACTGCTAAACTACTGAACCGATTTTAATAAAATTTTACACACTGTGTGCAGTTTCATCCAACTTGAAAGATAGGATAGTTTATATCTCAATTTATAATCGCAATATTATTTTATTGCGAATTATTTGTTTATTAACAAAGAATCATGATTATCTCTGTTAGTATCGGACTGATTGTGAGCCACAGCAAAGTATGGCGGTGTACCCCTAGTAATATATATATATATATATATATTTTATTTTTATATTAAACTTTTACTTTTATTATACATAATACTTTTACTTAATTATTCTTAATGTAATATATAATAATATTAATATTTATACATTTGGAGATTTGTTTCTAGGTCAATAATTCGTAACATTAAACGGTACTTCTATGAATTAATCCAATTTTCAAAGCTTATTGGGTACCTTTTACGTTGATGCAACCCTGTGTTCAACCATTCAAACGGAAACTGCATATGAACAAAGTTAACGCTAATTATTATGATTTTGATTATCATTGGATACATATTATCTAACGATACATTATTAATATTACTATTATTATTATTATTATTATTATTATTATTATTATTATTATTTTACGATTAATTAATATCACACCTGTGATTTTTTGTTGCTTGTACTTCTCTTATTGTTTATTTTATTTTGTCATTTATTACGATCAATGTTGTTTTATTATTCTTGATTATTGTATTATACATTTTGTTAGAGAAAATTAGTAGATAATTATTTTTTTCTTTATATTTCGTATTTAACAATGTTATTATTTAATAATCTTACATGTGTGAGAAAGATGTTCAAATATTTCTGAAGAATACTCTGCAAATGTATTTGTGTTAGTGTATGCGTTTGTTTGACTATTTTGTGTCAAATTTTTTTGACAAAAACTATGATAAATCTTTTAACAATTTTTTTCATGCTTTCATTTTTATTATTTTTATTTTTATTTTTTTATATATATAGATATATATATATATATATATATATATATATATATATATATATATATATATCAGTGTAAGGTAAAAATCGTAGAAACTCAACTTCTATATGGTTCTAAGTATTCTCGAAACAATGAGAGAAACGAAGCTGAGTAATCCTTTAGAAAGAGGATATCAGAATCGGTAAAGGGAAAAATAAAAAAAGAAAAGAATAAGAAAAAGAAAAAGAAAAAGAAAAGACAGCAGACAGACTAGACTAAAGAAAAGAATAGAAAAACACATACACACACACATATATATACGCACATATACGCATATATAGGTGCACTCTTACTACTTAAGTTCTTTGGACATAAAATGATAGCATTAAGTGAAAGAAAGAAGGAAAGAAAAGACAAGAAATATAAAGAAGGTTGTACTAGAAAAGCAAGATAAAAAAAAAAAACAAAAAAAAAGGGTTCAACCCATTTTCCTTTAGTATTATCCGAAATACTATCCATTCGGTTTGTTCTATAATCGATCAAAGACGTACTTTGTACTTTACTAAAAATGTCCTATCTAAAGTATACACTGCGCTAACTTTAAAACCATAGTAAGTAGGTAGATATATTTTTAAGAGACGATATTTACTAGGATAAAAAGAAATATAATAATCGATAATACACTTGAGAAAATCTATGATCTACGTTTTCAAAAATATCCTTTAGAAAATGGGAGATTTGAAATAAGGATTTAACTAAATTTGTTTGTATATATCAATAATATTCATATTCTCTTAGATTTCACATTTTTTTGCTTTTACGAATCTATTAGAACTATAAATTTATTTTTTATTAACAATTATATCAATGAATTATATTATCGAGTTAATAATAATAAAATTAAATTATCTATATATATTATATGATTATTTATTATTTTAGCATTAATTATTATTCAGAAGTTATCTATAACTATATATATATATATATATGAAAAAGTATACAAAAATATTTAATTATTACAAATAAATAAATAATTGAATTTTAAAAAATAATTAAAATATAATTAGAATGTTGTTAAAAAAATATAAAATAAATTAAATTAAAATTAAATAAATTAATATAATAATATAATTAAAATATTATTTGAAATTGGTTTTAATTATAAAAAGATATATAAATATATATTTATAGATAATATATAAATAATAATTATTATACTAAATTTATTATAATAAAATAAAATTAAATTAAAATTGAAAAGCTAGAAAAAATAAATAAATAATTAAAATAATAATTATCTATTTAAAATATATTAAATTATATTGCCATTATTACAAGACTAATTTTTATTCACATAATTATTAATACATATAATATAACATAATTAAACAATAAATTATAGTTATATATAACTTTTGAATAATAATTCATCCAAAATAATAATAATCAATTCAAATTGTTAAATTATATTGCCATTATTACAATAATAATTTTTATTAACCTAATTAAAATTACAATAAAGGAAGAAATTGAAGAATCTAAAAAGAAAAAGAAAAACACACACACATACACACACACACACACACACACACACACACAGAAAGCTTTTCTTGTATCATTCCCTTAATCGTATACGTGTGTGCATCGAAGAAAAAAGTCTACGAAATTCAAAGGTAAACTCAACGCGACGTAGAAGACGGGAGGTAAAAAAAAGAAATAAATAAAAAAATAAAAAAAAATGGAATAAAAAGAAAGAGGGAAAAAAATGAAAGGTAAAAAAGATAAATAGAGGGAAAGGGAAAAGGATGAGGGGTTTGGGGAGGGGGGAGGAGAGGGAGTTAAAGGATATCGGTAGACTACTCGTTATGGTTGCCTTTTAACGATGTCAAAGCATCCCTTCATCCATGAACTCGAACTCGAGCTTGGCATTTCTTCAAAAGAATAAAAATCGAGCCTTTAAGATACACTCAAACACACACACACATATACATATATATAAATATATATACACAAAAAGAAAGAGGCAAATACATACGTACCACGTGTTACTGTGGCTCATGTGAGCCAAAATATGACGTTGTCGTATAAATAAAAGTTAGGTTATGTTCAAATGTTTCACGCACTCACCGAAATTTATTAGCCAACAGATGGTGCTGAACTAAACTGTATCTTTTTCTTTACAATTTTTTTTTTTTTTTTTATAGAATTAATTAATTATTTTATAAATAAGTTAATGTAATAAAAACGTAGCTGTATTGGGATCTCTAGCACTTGATTAAGCTATCTGATGGCTAAATTCAAAATTAGAATAGATAGGTCGAATTGCTACGCCACGTGGGATCTGTAGCACTTGAATACGCTAACTGGTGGCTAAATTTAAAATTAGAGTAGATAGGTCGAATTGTTACATCACGCCCCTTGCCATAGATCCCAATACAAATACAACATTGTGTACAGATTTCAAGACAATTGATAAAGTAATTTTCTAGATTACCGATTACGCACAAACAAAACCCATATATATGTATATATATATACAAAACCCTTTATAAATGAGTTTATATATGAATATTATATACTTGTGTATCTGTATGTGTCTGTAGTTAAACTGTATAATGAATTAACACAACGTTTCGTTTAGGATAGTTTCAATCTTGTTTGCACGTTTGCGTTAAACATTTGCCACGTATAATTTCTTACATCATGTTAACGAACGTATTTATACGTTTATGCTTAACGTTCTTATTCAATGGTATCTCCAAACCTCAACCTTAAACCCTTCTAGCCACCCTCTCCTTCGCAACCCTTCTTGTAACCTTCCCATCCTCCTATTTCTCTATTTCTCATAGAAATAGTAGTTCAAAGCCGAAGAGGGCAAGTTTGGTATTAGAAACACGAGTGAAAAACATGTTGAGATGTAACAGTGTTAGATACGTAATTTTCACACCACCACCACCATAACCACCATCATGAAAACATTGTAGTATTCCTAACACACCCTCTAAACCACCACCACCACCACCACCACCACCACCTTTACTCATAGAGCTCTCAGATTCTCACCTTCATAATGGAACTCTTCTTCCTTCCTTTTCCTTCCCCTTTCACCCTTCACCTTTTCACCCCTATTTCGTTTTCCTTCTCTTACTAATCCTTTCCTCTTTTTCTTCTTCTTTTTCTTCTTCTTCTTCTTCTTCTTCTTCTCTTTCTCTCTTACTCGTGTATTCCGTTTCGTACGAACGTTGGAAATTGATAAAGGTTGTTCAATGTGTGTAAAGAAAGATGTGAGAGAGTGAATGAGTGAGAATATGTGTGTGAGAGAGAGTGAGAGAGAGAGAGAGTGAGAGAGAGAGAGAGAGTGAGAGAGAGAGAGTGAGAAAGAGCAAGGGAGAAGATCAAAGGGCTGTAAAATTTAATTAGTCGTATAAACTGGATAAAGGGTGAGCCGTTTGTTCTTTCCTTCGTTAACTCTTGTTCTTACGAATAAAGTATGTCTGTGTATGTGTGTGTGTGTGAGAGAGAGAAAGAGAGAGAGTGAGAGAGAATAAAAATAAATTCACATAGTAGGAAGCATGATCTTTCGTGCTTGGTATTAATAAAACTAATTGTAGGAGAATTAATTTCCTTTTTTTATCTTTTTCTTGTACTTTTTTGGGAGAGAAGTAGGGTAAGAGGTTTTTTTTTTATTAATTAAACAGTTTTACTAATATTTTATAGAAATAAATTTTTGATAAATTTAGGTCTATGTTATTTGTTCTAAGCACACGAGATATTATAAAAATATAAATAAATAAATAAATGTTTATATTTTAAATGTTATATAAAGTGGTAGAGTTAGTTGAACTGTTTATAGAAAATGAACTTTGTTAAATGATTTTTTTTTTTTTTTTTTTTGAAAAATGGAGAAGGGGATAAACTATTATTTTAAATTATATTTAAATATAATTTATTATTTGTTAATATTAATTAATGAATAATAAATTATACATAATGTAATTTGTTATAAATTACTTATTTATCAAATGTTGTTATAAAAATTTACAGGAGATTTATAACCTTTCGTGCTTGATATTAATAAAACTAATTGTAAGAGAATTTATTCTTCTCTCTCTTAATTGTTATTTAATTATTAAACAATCCTACTAAAATGTTCTTTAGAAATAAATTTGTAATAAGTGTAGATCAAATTGATTCTAAACACGAGATATTAAATACTAAATTACAAATAAATAACATTTTTCACATTTTAAATATTATATAAAATAAAAGTTATTTCTATTCTTTTAAAAAAAGAAAAAAGAAATTTTGTGAATATTTATGGAAAAAAAAAGAAAAAAGAGTAAACTCAAATTATTTAATTAGATTTAATAAATTATTAAACCCCAACAAAAGGAATGAAATTATTCCTTATCAATTTTTAATGTAAAATTTTATCGAATCCTGTCATAAAATAAAAAAATAAAAAAAAACAAGAAAATTGTAAAAAAAGATACAAAAATAAAAAAGAGGGAACAATAGAAATAAGGAAAAGTCAGGAAAGTATATTTCCCGAAGAAAAAAACATAAAAGAAGGGGGATGAAAAAGAAGAAACTTTTATGGTGGGTGTTGGTGATGATGGTAGTGATGGTTGCCTTAAGGGCAATGAAAACACACGAAGAGGATTCCTTTAACACGATTCGTTACGAGTTCAGGAAAATGACGAAAAACTATAATGCGAACCAATGATCAAATGAACGTATGAACGAATGAACAGATGAACGAATGAACGAATCCAAGAAAAGGGTAAAAAAAAAAAAGAAAACCAAAATAGAAAAATTTGCCGAAGGCTATGAGAAACGAGATGATAGAAAGAGAAACAAAATGAGACGGATGGATAGATAAATGAAAAAGAAAAAGATAAAAAAGTCTAGAAAGAGAGAGAGAGAGAGAGAGAGAGATAGATCCAGAGGAAAAGTATGAGAGGGTCGTTTAAATTAATTCGGAAGCTTCCGTAGAAATGAATTCAATAATTTACCGAGTTGGTAGCCGAATATAAAACGAATAAACCCGAACGTGTCCTCTCGTGAAGAACCCAAACCGAAAATTCCAGAAACTACGAGTAAGAGAGAAAGAGATAGGAGGATTATTTACCCTCTCAAAAATGCTTCACCTCTTTTCCGAGATACTTATACTCCGCCATACTGCATTTACTCATACATCACATACATAAATATCCTTTTTTTTTTATATCCTGTATATTACCTTTTACACATATTCCATATTAATTTGACAACAATTCAAAAATTATGTTCACATGTAATTATATTTTGTTAAATGATTGGATGAAAAATGGGGGTGTATTGATTTTTTGGTTTCATTTTTTATATTATATTTTGTTTATAAATATGGTTAATAAGATTATTTATTTTTCTAACTCTTATACTTATTTGATAATAATTTAATAACAACAATTCAAAAATTATGTTTCTATAATTTTATTTTGTTAAATAATGTAAGAGTACAATTAATGATGAATATTTAGTATCAAAATATTCTTGATACCAAATCAAATCAAAGACCAACCAGTCCAGTCAAAATGATTGCTATGTTAGTTCTAGTGTTAATTTGGACAAATGAGTATTAAAATCAAAGTTTAAATATGTATTTAATATTAATTAAAGTGTTAACTCTAAATATCATGATAAATGTAACAAAATAATATTGCAAATTGGTATTGTAACTTGAAGTGAATAGTTTGATATTGTAGAGAATATGGGAATTTCCTTAGGAAGTATGCGTCCTGCATCTAAACAGATCTAAACATACACAAAATACTCCTTCAAACACATATACAAACACGAACACACATATACATACATTTGTAGAGTGTTCTCCGGACATTGATCGTTACCTTGGACCAATGGATACGTGTGCTATGCTTGCTAGCAAGGAGAAGCGTTAATCAGGTCGCTTCTCCCGTGCAATTCCGGCTACCGAGAGCGTTCAATTCCCGTGCGAATTGTTCATGGGGGTTGGGTTAAGGCTAACACAATGCAAACTATTGGAGAAGATGCTCATGGAATATGGGGGATGGAAGGGGACGGATGGTGGAGTCCTGACAACTCCAAGTGTTTCCAACGATTCATCTATCAAATCTATAACAAATCGTATCTCATTGGGAGATATGATTTTTCTTTATCGAATTTATAGGTTATGTTAGTTTTTGTTTTGTTTATTTTTAATAATAATTATTGTACGATTATTAACCTCTTAAGGAACAATTTTCGCTGAACTTAATACAACGCAGCTCGAGTTAACTCGAGCGTGCAACTTAAAGGGTTAAAGGTATGATTGTTTTTTTAATAAATAAAAGGTTACTTTATTTTGGTTTATTTAACCATCTTATTTATTTTTTTTTATTAATAATTATTTTAGGATTATTGTATTATACAATATTAAAGATATGATTCTTCTTTATCGAATGATAGGCTATGTGAGTTTTTGTTTTGTTTCATTTATTTTTTAATAATAATTATTACACATTATTTGATATTTTATTGAATTTGTTTTTAGTAATAGAACCACGATTCGGATACGTGATTATTTTAGAATTGTTTGAGAATATTTATATATTTGTGTTTTATTTATCAATCATTAATTAAATAACAGGTTTGACGTTTGGTAGACGATATTATTGGTGGGTTTTACATCTTTTTTGTTATACTAATCATTTTTCCTATTTTTTTTTTTTTTATTTTGTATTTTTCATTTTACAATAGATATAGCAATGGTATGGGGATAAAATACTGCTCGACAAGTCGTGAAATTTTTAGCCGATGAAAATCCGACGTTGCGGATCGAGAATAATTCATGCGTTAATGTAGCGTACAAGCTCGCTCGCATATTCATTAAATATATCCTTGTTATATATATATATATATATATATACATATATGTGTGTACATATATATATATGTATATATCGTTTGAGAATCGTGAGAAAATAATATGACTGGAAAATGTTTGATGGGGAAAGTATTAAACTCAAAGTATATTTTGTTTTTATTTTACTATTCTACCAGTTATTTGAAATTGCAACTAATTTTCTATTATTTCGTGTAAATAATATAAAAAGAATTTTTGGCAACCGTTTCATAGCTTCGTTACATAACTCCGTTTCCGTTTATTTACTTTTCAGATCACTCCCATTCTAAAGAAGTTTTCACTTCAATAAAGATTCAGTTTTAAAAGTAAAAGATGCCTTTCCCCCACCCTTCCCTTCTGCTCACATCTTTCGTGTAGCGTGCAATCAGTATGTAATAGTAGAAGAAGAAGAAGAAGAAGAAGAAGAAGATTCTAGATTGGAATTGGCTGAGTTTAAGGATCATTAGTAGACGTGCACAGGTACACGTAGGTAGATGAGTAAGCTGATTGGATTTATCGGATCGGCGAATTGCCAACGGAGATTGCTAAAAGGAAGCAGTTCCCTTTCATTTCCTCTTCTTATTCGTTTCTTCTTCTTCCTCATTTCTTCCTCTTCCTCACTTCCCTCTCGAACTTCCTTTTCCTTTTCTATTTCCACTTATTCTTCTACTTCTTGTCGGATTGGTTTTCCATTCGTTGTATACTTTATTTTGTTCGTTGATTTTTTTTTTTTCTCTTCGAACGTTTCGTGGAATAAACTCTCGATAAAAGTTCAATAAACCAACTCAACACCCTTCCCCCGTTTTCTTCTTTACCCTCTTATCTCCCCCACCTGTGAGAAAGTCCTTTGTAATCCTTTCAGCACTACAGATAATCCCTTTGAGCTTATGTTAATTTATTATTCGTGGATAAAGGTATGGGATGGTGGAAATAGGGTTAAGAAAGGTAGTAAAGCACAAGCAAGGTATACAAATCTTTGTTTCGTTTTGTTTTGCTTTCTTCTTTCTTTTTTTTAGGTTATGGAACTTATGATACTTTGGGATTAGAAATATAATACTTAATAATTTACATGTGTTGTGTATTTTGTTTTATTTTATAAATAAAATACAGGTCGATCTCTTAAGGGTTTTGTTTTTATAAAATAAAATGTTGCTAATATTTTTTTACTGTAATATACTATTTTTGTACAATACTGTATTTGTATAACACCGATTAACATGATTTTTGAGTTGACAGCATTTATAAAAATATTTTTTTTAAATATTATAATAATATTTAATTTTAATTTTTTGTTAAATATTTAAAAAATATCTATAACAAAATGAATTATTTTTAAAATAATGAAAAGTTTGGGTATACGTATAACCTGATTTTATACACCACTGTATTTTTTATTTATTTTTTTTTTTTTGAGTATATGTTTGCAGTGTGTTATATGAGAGAAGAAATATCTGTATTATTTAAATAAATCACATTATTTGTTAACATTTGAAATAGAATTTATTCGTTGGATCGTCTAGGTTGGTAGTTTAATATTTTGTTTTGTTTTTTTTTTTTTTGAAAGGAAAAAATTATAACTACGGTGTAGTAATTCGAGACAAATGTATATTAGACTTGTTAAGGGTGTAGGAAAATCTCTAAAACGAGAATAAGCACGAGCTTTTGTAAACGTCATATATTTTTTCTACCTTTAATTTTTTTTTTTTTCAAACTACTACAACCTACAAGTTTTTAACACCATCTCCTCCCTCCCTCTCTTTTCTCATAAACCGGTACGAGTTATCTCACGGTTTCCTTTATCATTTACTTTCTCTCTCTCTCTCTCTCTCTCTCTCTCTCTTTTTCTTTCTCTCTTTTTTTCTATGGCGTTTTATATTATACTGTAGTGCATATTATAAAAAAGTTTTTTTTTTATTATTTCTTTCCACGTGGAAGGAAAAGAAATATTATACTGTAATAACTTTTTTCTTTTTATTATTTCCTTTTTTTTTTTTTTCATCTTCTTTCACTTTATTTCTAAGACTTCCTATTATCCCTTTAATAAAAAAAAAAAGGGCTTTATTTAAAAGTGCAAAAACATCTGAACAACTAACAAATTCGTGTTGATATATATTTACAGTGAATATAAATTGTGTAAAGTATTTTTCAAAATTAGGAACTGTATATATATATATTGAAAATGCATTTTATACATCATTTAGTAAATAAAATGTATTTCAGTTGTATTTTGAGAATGGAGGACAAAGTTAAAGGTTTTTAAATGCTGTATAAGACTCGTAAAAACTCTGATGCAACTCTTAAAATAAGAAATTCGTTTCAAATTTCTAATCTAACCTAACATAACCTAAAATACATTCTATACAATTTTATTAATACGTATATTTATCAAACTATTCTCGTGTTTGTCATAATTACTAATACTTTTTGCAATAAACAATTCAATAAAAAAAAAAAAAAAATAAACTCATTTGAAATCTAACCTAACCTAAAATAAATTCTATTCGTTTTTATTATATTATATTTATCGAACTATTCTCGTGTATATCATAATTACTATTTTTCTTTTTGCAATACACAATTTAATAAAAAAGTAAACTCATTTGTGAAATCTAACCAAACTTAACCGAAACCTAACATAACCTAAAATAAATTCTATTCGTTTTTATTATTATATTTATCGAACTATTCTCGTGTATATCATAATTATTTCGTATAACCAGAGAATTCTGATAGTATATAAAGATCGTAAATAATTATTTAGCAAACGAAATTGCATCGTAGCACGAAGGTGGTAGTAATAGTACTTTTGGATCGTTAGTTTCGTAGAATAAGGGGTTAAAGGGTAAATCGTAAGAGAATAAGGGGATGAAGAGAGAGAAAGAGATATAGAGTAAGTATAAGTTACATGTTGTACATAGTTCGATAAGAATCATTGTTAGGTTTCGTGAAATCGTTCGATTTCGTGACGGTAAAATAATTGTCCGACAAAATGTAGGGAAACAAATAACGAGGGATAGTTTTTTTTTTTTTTTTTTTTGAAAGGTTTTGGTATATTACACGTACACGCGATTTTGATATCATAATATTTTCTTTCTTACCCTTTCCCACCCCCTCACGTAATTCAATTTTTCTTTATTTATGATTCAACTTATGTTCATACTTAAACACACACATGTACACTCATAAAATACATTAATACATATTTAATATATTTTAGTACGAATTTTCTTAAAAAAAAAAAAAAAATAGAAAAAAGAAAATAAAATAAAATTAAAAAAATAAAAACAGCTGAGAAGGATTTCACTGGTCGTTCAACACGCGATTTTCAAATCGTCCAAACATTTCGCGTGGCACAGCCAATTAGAGTGCTTTTAATGGTCAAACAAACAACTATGTCGTTTCTACGTTCAGTCAGTGAATGTTTTTTCCACCCCTCATCCCCTCCTGGTGAGGGGGTTTTCCTTCGTTCAATTGGTTGTATTGTATCGTCTATCTTTCTCTCTCTCTCTCTCATTCTCTTTCTCTTTCAATGTTTCTGTCCCTCTCGAGCCCTTCCCTTACCCCACTTCATCCCCTCTATACAACTAGTTTTTACCATTTAACAGACGATTTTTGTCGTTCGATTTCGTTTGTCCAATAGAATAATCGCCGGTTCGATGCTCTATCGTTTCGATACCAGAGTTTGAAATTTTTTCTTTTTTTTTTTTTGATTTTTGATTTTTTTTTTTTATATTAAATTATCTTACTCAAAACCATATGGTGACATTCACACATTGTTAAATATTTCAAGAAAATATCGAAATGTTTTAAGCGCAAGTGTTCCTTTTTTTTATTTTGGTTCTATTTTGTTGTGCGATTGAATGCATTTGTTTGTTTGAGTAATTTTTTTTTTTTTTAAATGTCCTTACACAGTATTATTTTAAATTTTGAACAATATTTAATCTACTGCAATATTTGTGAATATTATTTTGAAATGTATTTTCAATTAATTATTAATTTAAAGTGTGAAAGTTTGATATTTTATGAATCTAAAGAAAATTTATAATTTTTTTTTTTTTTTTTTAATTTTAATTTGACAAATTACTCATATATTATTTCTTTATAAGATAAATTGTTATATAAAATAATCTTACAATAAAAAAAAAATAAAACGCCAAATTTCTGATCAACCTAAAATCCCATAATCTGTAATTTTTATGAATACACTTGACACTAAGTATAAAACAATCATTGTTAAACTTAAAAATCATTAACCACTTATATATATATATATATATGATTTTATTTTCTGGATTAATAATAAGAGAGAACATCTTTCTACGTGTGATTCGCATAATTACTGAAACAGACTACTAATTCCGATGGTGCTAACCTATCCCATATAATACATTTGCAAGTATAAAGTGAATTCTGTGAATGTGTACGATCAAATAACTGACATGCGGGTTCACCAAGTCTCCAATTCTCTCTCTCTCTCTCTCTCTCTCTTTCACACACACACACACATATGCATACACATACACACTTTGATTCACCCCTTTCTCTTATCAACCCTTTTCGTTCATTCTCATCCTCATTCCACTGATCTACACAATCGAAATGGAAACTAGCAACATTTGTACGAATATGCAAAATTGAAATAAGTATCGATTTGTTTCTAACCTAATATTCAAAGGTAATATATCAAATATTAAATTAATATGGTTGTATAAGTTTGTAATTTTATATTAAATAATTTGTTCTTTTGTTTTATTTTTAAAATAAAAATTTTTTTAATAATTCTTTTGTTTACTTCATCTACAAATATGTGTTTTCATTTTGATTTATATATATATATATATATATATATATATATGGGGAATTGTTTAAGTATAGAAAAAAGTTATTTCATTAGCGAAAAAATAGTTATATTTTTCTTTCACTTTCATTATCTTTTTTTTTTTTTCGTTTTTTTTCTTCTTCTTTTTTTTTTATCTTTTTCTTCAGAAAGGAATCTAAAGAACCGAGTTTTTCGAAAGACTCGACAAACGCGTGCCCGGAAAACCTAAACTTCCTAGTAGGAGTATTACTTCTCCGAAGGTGTCTCAAAATCACCGGCAAATAGCTAGGATCTACTTTCAACTTCTCGTTTATTGCTTTATCCGAACTGCGATTCAGTGTTTCCTTTCCTTTTGACTACTACTATTGGAAAAGAAATAAAGAAAGTTTTGAAAGAAACCTAGGGAAATAAAATGTGTCGAGAGGAAGAACACCAAAACAGAAAAAAAAAGAATAATAACCCTAGGAAAATAAGTGAAAAGTAGAAATGAAATTTAATCGTAACGAACTAATAACCATAACGCTATAACAATATTTAATAAACAAAATTAATGTTAAGAATAAAAATTCATGATGAAATATATTGTGTCAAATATTATAAAATAATATCATAATGAAACTATTATAGTGATCATCATCGTTGTAGTAATCATAGTGGTTGGTGTCAACAAGTGTCGCTTCATTGATTAGAACACTAATCTGATTTGAGGCTTGACACGACTGTTCAACCCTCTACCCTACCCTACCCCTTTTCAACCCCTACCAAAAGTGGCTTGACAATTCAGGACACTCTAGTCGTGATTAGGTTTATTTGCGGGAACCCACCGAGAGCTATGTCCAACATCCTGAAAATCAATGGAATCCAAGTGGAAAACAACGATATACTATTGCAAAAGGGAAATATAGTAAAACTATGAACCACTATCAATGAAATACTGAAGAACTGATAATGAAACTGTTGTGAGAAATCAAAGTTGTCTTAATGAAAACGAATTTAATTTATTAGATCAAAAATAAAATACAAAATCTAATCTAATTCAACCTTTAGCTACCTATGGATTGTAGTTCATGATTTTAGCTTGTATTTTTTTAGTAATCACCCTGTATATAGAATGGTATATAATAAATCTTCTTCTTCTTTCATAATCCCTGATTAAATAACCTAAACAGGCTACTTTGTTAGTTCTGGTAGCAATTATTTTTTTTACCAAGGGTAGGTTGCTAACCTCACCCTCGAATCCTCCCCTTTATCTGGAGGTTAGGATAATATATAATATATAAATTTATCGATTAGAATAATACCCTTGTAAAGTATTTGACGTGTTTGTATTAGAATGTTAAGTGTAACTGTGGTTTTTGTTTTTGTTTATTGCATATATATTTGTTAAATTGTTATTGTAATTTTATAAAGTTGTTCATTGTATCTTTTATCATAAAAAAAAAATGATAATAAAAAAATAAAGAAGAGATGAGAGAGAAAAATAAAAATAATATATTATGAAACTTCAATGTACAACGAATTTGCGTTCAGGAATAATTGTTCTTTGTTCGGGAAAAGTTTTCAATGATGGAAGATAATAGGATGGATAGATAAATAGAAATGAAGTGCCAAAAGTTGAAATTTTAAAACTAGAAGAAGAAGAAGAAGAAGAAAGTTTGTCGTTAACCGAGACGATCAATAAAAGAATATTTTCCATCGAATATTCTACTTCGAGTAACTCACCAAAAAAAAAACTTCATTTCGTTTCAACTATTCCCTCTCCAAAAAAAAAATCAAATAAACCACCCTATATATAAAAAAAGTAATACATGTTCACACCTTAAAAAAATCAAGTGACTTAGAAGAACCCATTGAAGATGATTGGAAATCATTTGAAATTCAATTATTAACCTAACCTTAAAAAAAAGAACAAATTAGCCAAACAGTTTTTATCCAAGTGATGATGGTGGTTGATGGTCAAGGAAACCATTCGAATTTTTATGTCTTATATCTGAACATGTCTTTTACAAACCTGACCATGTCTTCAAACGATAACCCGCCCCCCCCCTAAACTTGCAAAATGAACCCTTTTAAGCAATCCTGACATAACCTTAAATACTTTTGCTATTTCTTTCTATCTTTTTGTTTTTCTATTCTCAATTTAGTTCATAGAAACGTCTAAACCATGAACATTGCCTTTCTTTTTTCTTTTTTTTTTTTTCAGTAACCAGTATCAAGGTTGACCCCCTTTTTTTCCGTCCTGGTCGTTCGTTCGAAATACGAAAGAACTTTTTCAAGTATCTTTCCTCTTACGTACGTGGTTCTTACGTTTCTCGATCGAAGAAAAATAGAAAGAGAGAGAAAGAGAAAGAGTGGGGGTGGGGGTGGAAGAGGGAAAACTAAAATATTTTACGTTAGGGAATCAGCAGACCGATAACTTATGCGAATCATTCGGTTCGCCGAACGAACTCATCCAATTCGTGATATTCTACTTTAAAGGAACACAGTTTTTGCTGGATCTCACATTGTCTTTTGAGAGATTGAAATTATTTAATGGGGTTGAAGTAAGGGTTCTGTGTTTTTTTCTGTTCCTTTCATTTTTTTGTTCTTACAAGTATTTAATTATCTTTTATAATGAAACATATTTTGTGTGTGTTATAATTAAGATGTTATTTAAATCAGGAATGATGTTTTAATGTTTTGTTACAAAAAATCAAATTATAATAAAACAATTAAACAATTAATGATATTTTTCCAGTTTATCAGTGTGACGATGAATAAATAATTAACTGACCTTCCTTTTTTTTTCAGATTATTCTATTGTATCCAATCTTGAAGGGTTGAAGGAAAAAAGAAAAGAAAAGAAATGAAGTAGCAGTAATTAGAATAGAAACATTTGTCTTTGTTTTAACGAGCAAGAGTTTCTACTGCAAGGTTGACCCTTTTTATTTATTTTTTTTACCTTCCTATTTTGTTTTTCCTGATAATCCTTAACGTAGAATACTATAGGGTAAGGTTAAATAACAACTGGCAAGGAAATAAGGAACCTGTGCCAGGGGTTCTTGTTTGGGTTCTAACCACAGTTTCCCCAAAAGCTTATCATTATCAGTTTTACCAGTGGTATAGTAGTTTATCAAGGTGTAAGTTGGGTGATCAAATCGGTTAACTGTATGGAGTATAGTCATCTTCTTCTTCTTCTACTTCTACTTCTTTTTATTTCAACGATGTTATTTCTGGCATAAGTTCAACACTTACTAGTGGACGTTTAGGGTTGAACGAACTATTGGGTTTACTACTACTACTACTACTATTATTATTATATGTGTAGGAAAAAGAGATAACGTTAGTGGTGTGTTGTGTTGTAACAAGTAAATGAAGAAAAAGGGGGACACCAAATTATGGTGTAAAAAAAAGAAAGAACTTTCACGCCTGAAACCTGGCAAATAGCCCGGGTCCCATTTGGAAACGAGCTCAAACAATGAGGCTAACCTTCTTACATTGTTTTTTTTTCTCTTGTTTTGTTGGAACGTTTTTTTAGTTTTTTTATCAACAAAATTATTGTTCACATATCATGGGAAATATTGGATAATACAATTTATTGCAAATTTTTGTTTCAATATTTTATTATGTGTGAATTTATTATTTCATGTATTATTGTTAGATTTTTCTATTTATTTCAAAAATTAGTTTCATTTAAATTTGATTCTTTCTTATTAAACCCTTTTGGTATTTGTTTAGATTAAACAAGTTCCTTGTTGTATATATTTAGCCAGTATTGACTTGAAACAAATTATTTGATACAATTTGTTTTATATTTTCAAATATTATTAAACATATTCTTATATATCATATTAGTTAAATATAAAATGACAAGATGGAAAGAATATTGATTTAGGTTAGTATGTGTACATGTATATAATGCGTAAGAGTTCCATCAGGGTTTTACAAATTACAGGATACGATCATTTGACCTCACATGGTAGGTTTAGTGTTATACATAATTGAAAAGATGGAAACAATGTCTATTTGAGTCTCTATATATGTACATTTATATAATGTATCAGAGTTGCATCAGAGTATTTCAAATTACAGAACACAGTCATTTGATCTTACTTTGTAGGTTTAGTGTTATAAATAATTGAAAAGATTGAAACAATGTTCATTTGAATGTACATGTATATTTTGTTGCATCAGAATGTCATCAGGATCTTACAAATTACAGGAAGTTGTAATCACTTGGTAGATTTAGTATTAAAAATAATTGAAATGACAGAAACGATATTGATTTGAATGTGTGCATGTGAACATATATATTTAGTTGCTTCAGAGTTGCATTAGGGTCACGTTAAAGTAGCATTAAAGTATTACAAATTACAGAACGTAGTCGTTTGATCTTACTTTGTAGGTTTAATGTTATAAATAATTGCAAAGATTGAAACAATGTTGATTTAAATGTGTGCATGTGAATATATATATTTATTTGCTTGAGAGTTGGATCAAAGTATTATAAATAAAAGAATACACTTTCATTTGATCTCACTTTACAAGTTTATTGAAATAAATAATTACAAAGCTAAAAACAATGTTGATATGAATGGATATATGTGAACGTGTATATTTAATTGCATTAAGTTTGCATCAGGGTTCTATGAATGAGGGGTGTTAGTAATAGGAACAGTAGGCAAATCGGATCTCGATGAATCAATTGCATTCGAGTAGAGGAGCGATTGGTAGGCTTGGACTGTGGAGTCCTGTGCAGGAACATCCTGCAGGATCCTTTCGATGATGCATTGGAATCTCAATAATTTCAACTATGCGATACGCCGCAATTTCACCTATAAGTATATATATGTACCTTTAACACATGCTCATACTAAAGTATTGCTATATTCACTCATACATATATATATATATATATATATATATATATATATATATATATATATATAATATATACATATATGTATGCAACTTAGGAAGATATCTAGGAGACTTGAAATAGGTGCTTTCGTTTCACTATGCAACAGTAGTGTTCGTTGTTTCCAGATCAATCGTTTCAACTATACTATTCGATTCACTGTAGTATATTCACCTATATTCACCTGGGTTATGCATAACTAAGCATTCAAGATCGTTCAAACGGTTTCTACCCAAAGCTAACAACCATACTCCATTGGTTTAAATAATCGATATCGATTTTCTTCGATTTTGGTTATTAGTATCAAGGATTCTAGGGGATTTTAGGGGGATTCCAAGAAATAGTTACTTTTCTTCTTCCTCATAATGTGGGAAAAGGAATTCATCAATTTTCTACGTTTTTGTTTCTTTTATTTACTTGTATATAATATTTTAATGATACAATTTTTAATATATATGAGATTTAAATATATTAAAATGTTTGCATTATGATGTTAACCTTAAAATAAATAACCTAAAAATAAAATCTATCAAAGTTAACGTTTAACAATTTAGAAAAATAATTGTATTATTCCAAAAGGATTATATAATAATATAATAATAATTACAAATAAACAAATATAGTAATAGAAAAATATTGAAACATTAAAAGATTAAAGTTTGCGAAGACTAAAGAATTTCTTTAGAAACTATTGAACGTATTATCTTATATCCACATACATAACACATACATATATAATACATATATACCTATATGTATAACAAGTATCTAGAAATCTAGGATAGGTGTGTACAGTCATAGAACACTTTCTATCTGTTTGTCTATTTCTCTCTCTCTCTCTCGTTTTCTTTATTTCTATCTCTATCATTCTCTTTGGTATAGTAGTTAGAGAAAGCTGTGCTTTTTTCGAGCTTATTTACCCGACAGAAAACGTATACACAATGAAAAGCATACTCTCCTATCTGAAACCAGTCTTCTTCTTCTTTACGTTCGTTCATTCGTTCGTGGTGAGCTCGTTGAAAAGAAGATCATGAACGTAATTGAAGGAGAAATCTGTTTTCTAGGTACATTTGAGAACGTTCGTTCGTTAGATAAAGATACTTTTATATCTTTCTTTTTATAATGGTAAAATATACTAAAACAAATATTGATATTAACGTCATCCGATCAGATTCTGACAACTATTATGCATGTGTGAGTGAGCTTGCAAAAGAAATTCATAATGGTGAAATAAAATTGAACAATGTTTTATTAGATTTTTAATTAAATGTTATATTTTAAGAATTATTATAAGATAATTATTTTGATCAATTAATTATTATACAATTTAATTATTATTATAATAATTTATTTTATTTTATTTATTTAGAATATACTTTAATAATTAATTATAATTATTTTCTATTGATTGTTTTATGTTTTAGAATATTGTTTCAATTGAATTACCTTATTTTTGCAAATATTTTAAATTTAATAATAATAATAATAATAATAATAAATTAATTATTAATATTATATTATTTTGAAATATTTTATTTATTTTAAAATATTTTAAATTTTGCAAATATGGTAAGATGTAATATTTATTTCAAAGATTAATTATTTTATAATACATTTCTTGATTTAGAATTTCTTAATATTGTATTACAATTATAAATTAATTATTTAAAGATTAACAATAAGGTTATAAATAATCTCATAATTCACCTGTATAAAAATACAAAACGTCTACTTTTTAATTAACGTAATTAATCTTATTTTTATTTTATTATAAATATATATATATATAATACAATGTTAAATTAATTATCTTATTTTACATTGATTTAAATAAATGTTGAAAGAATGTAAAATGAAAGAACAAAGTGTAGGTTTGAAACGGTATCGAGTGTCAATTTTTAATTAAAAAAAAAACAAGTTACAAATAAATCATAAGACAATTTTTATTATTCCAAAAAATTCCTTTTCTTTATAATTTGACGAATAAATTACTCGAAATAATGAGAGAATGGAAATAAATAACGTTTAAAATCGTTGCGAAGTAAATGTAAAAGAATTGCGAGACAGTTAAACAGAGAAAAACCGAAAAAAAAAAAAAAAACAAGTGTTTATATTCAATAGTTCGTTGGAAATGTTAGTAAGAGTAAATGTTGGAATACTTTTTCATCATTAGATTTGCTAAAGTTACTTTAACAAATGCGTAGACACCGACGAGGTATGTTTTGTTTACAATCTCGAACGTTCATCCTTTTTTCGTAGAACTCGGTGTGTCAGTCGTGTTTTGATCATTGAATTGACAACATCTCAGGTGATATCATCCGATTCTTTCGAAATTTTTGAAACATTGATTATTATTATTAATTTAAATATTATTTATTTAATTATTTATTTCATAATAGGTGTACTAACACTTCTCTATTACTTATATATAATATCAAATTGATTATATTTATTATATTTGATATTTTATTATAAATTAATATTTTAATATGTTATATTAATTATTTATAACTATATATTTATTTATATATACACTTTACATATATATATATATATATATATATATATATATATATATATAGTATTTTATTCGTAATACGTGTGCATATGTGCAATATAATTTTAATAACAATCGTTCATTTATTTAAATAGCTTATCGTGGATTATATTATTATTAACAGTTATTAATTATTAATTAATATTGTTAAATATATTTTATCATATATATGTATATTTATATTCATTACAATATTATTCGTTATTATTAGAATATTACTATAGAATTAATTAATTATATATATATATATATTTTCATTTATTATTTATATTTTATAATCCATTTTATTTTATTAGAATCATAATTTAATGAATATCACAATAGAATTAATTTATTATTTTCATTTATTATTTATATTTTAGAATATTTTTATTTTATTTTATTACAATCATATTATATTCATTTATTTTCTATTTATTTGACGATTAGTTATACAATATTGAATTTAATTTTGAAATAATAAATAATAATTGTGATAATATAAATAAATCTAAACACATCTATGATCGATCGTTAATTTTATAGATAAGGGGAGGTGGAGTGGTAGGAGATATTTTGTTCGAACTAGGATATTTTCATTCTAACATCTAACAATTTAGTTTCAAACAGAAGTTAGATCAAAGAGATTAATTGATCTTCATTCTATCTTGAACTATCTTGGATACTAAGTTCTCTCTTACTCTCTCTCACTCTCTTAGTCTCTTACTCTCTCTCTCTTTCTCTTTCTCTCTCTCTATCAGTCTCTTACTCACTCACTCTCTTTCTCTTTCTCTATTTCTATCTCTCTTTTACTATCATATCGATCGATGTCTCGAAGACAAAGAGAGGAAGAGACAAGTAAAGTTCTATTACGTTTCTCAACGTTTCTACGTAACTACTGATTTATAGGGAACATGAAGGGTAGTTGACAAGGATTTGGAAACTGGTACAAGGGTAGTTTATTCGTATTTCGATAAAGGTAACTTTAATCCCTTAAAAAAAAAAAAAAAAAAAAAAACAAAAAATAATAAAATAAAATAGAATTTGATCAGATTTGTTTTTATTTTTATATATCAATTATAAAAATTCTACTTTTCGATGATATGACATTAAAAAATATTTAATTAGGATAAAAACAATCATTTATATTATTATTGATTAATTTCTATAAAAGATTTAAATGATTATAATATATATATATATATATATTTTTTTTTAATTTAAATATATAATTTTCGTTAGAGAAAAATATTAATTAATATTTTGAATTATTATATAATTTAATAATTAATAATTATTATTGGAGGTGTGATAATTAAATTTGATGCTACAAATAAATATTACATTTGTTATAAAAAAAATCAACGATTTTATTTTATACGAATAATAATTTGTATTCGATAACATATAATTTACATTAATATATATTATCATTATTATATGTAATTTAAATTTATATATATATATTTAATAATTATTATTTATTTTTAAACTCATAAAATGAAAAGTAATAATGACAATAATTATCATTTATGTACATATGTTATTTAAAATTTTAATTAATCTTTATATTTAATTATTATAATCATTAATAACTATTAAACATTGATATAAATCTTTAAGAAATGTTTATAGAACGTGTAAAAGAATTTAAAACGAAGTTTGATAGGTTTAAGAAAGAAAAAAAGAGAGAAGGAGTAGGGGTAAGAGGAGAAGAAGGGGGACTAGTAAAAGGGGTTGGGGTTGGTTATAAAAAATCGACAAAGTTGTTTCACTTCTCGTAAATATTTATTCGTTCGATAAAATACCTTCCTCTTTTTTCTCTCTCTCTCTCTCTCTCTCTCTCTCTCTCTCTCTCTTCATCTCTCTTTCTATCTACGAGAAAAGCGTGTGTATTTTTGTACGCGAAAAACGAGGTCGTAGAATTTTTTCGTTCGTTTAAAATCTCATCGTTCCAGTGTACAAAACGACGAGACGTATGAATTAAAATATAAAAAAAGAAAAAATGGAAGGAATAAAAAGATGAATAGAAAAAAAAAAAAATACAAAAGAATACATCCCCAAGTATATATATGTGTGTTTATTTATTTATTGAAAATTGATCGAAATTAAAATGAAATAAACGTTTGCAATAATTTCCTTCCTATCACTACCCACCCTCATCTACACCACCCATCAACCTACCCTTCAATCACTATGATTCTACTATCTCCTACTCATCATACTGTAACCCCCTCATCCTCCTATGAATAATTAGTTAGGCGGCATATTCGTGTGCCCTCACAATTAGCTTGCCATTCGTTGAATTAATCACGAGCAATAACCTGAACTTAATTATAGATACATTTAGAATATTAAACGTTAAGGTCAACGTCCTATCACTTCCCATCATTCATTCTTCAAAATAATTTTCCCTTTTTGTTTATTTCTTTGTAATACTCTATCCTTTCACATATATACTTTTAGGTTATATTTATATATTACATAATATATATACATATATATTGTATGTTGAATTTTATAGGTTCAGTTGTAATATTGCAATTAGTATTTTATTATTTTATTATTTTATTTTATTTTATTTGATAAAACTGTCACACGTTTAGCAACTGTATAACCTTTAATATAACCTTTATAACCTATTTCCTTATTTTTTAAACATTATATCAAATTATTTATATGTAATAATTAGGTAAAATAAATTTTAAAGATATTTGTGTATATCTATTGGGATCTCTAGCACTTGAATACGCTATCTGGTGGCTAAATTCAAAATAAGAGTAGATAGGTCGAATTGCTACGTTACGTGGGATCTCTAATACTTTAAGACGCTATCTGGTGGCTAAATTTAAAATTAGAGTAGATAGGTCGAATTGCTACGACATGCCCCTGTCAGAGATCCCAATACTTTTAGATTATATTTTTATATTTTATAATATATAATATATTACATATTGAATTTTAAAGGTTCAGTTGCAGTATTGCAATTAGTATTTTATTTTATTTGATAAAACTTTCATATTTTTTGCAACTGTATAATAATATAATTTTTATTTTTCTTCAACATAAAATATTATTTACTTATAGGGAAATTCTAATCTGTAAATCCCAACTATTTTCTACTTATGGTAAGTATTTACAGTAATTAACTTATATGCAGATAGATGGCCACCGTGAATTCATGTTACTATCTTCAGCACATATATACGTATATATTATAAATTAAATATTTAATAACAGAAATATATTTTATACAATTATGAAAATTTAGGAAACTTTTTAAATTACGATTCTCACATATCTGAAACTTCGTCGTACCTCAAAAAAGGAACATTTTTTTTTTTACTGCATCGAAATAACCTCAGCACACGTTTATTCACTAGATATCTCTAGATAAAACACTCCATTAACTGCACAATACGTGTACCTATAAATAATATTACTAAATTACTTTCTCAAACAGAATCTAATTGAATTAAACGTTTCTTTGTGGATAATTCGTTGATTAAATGATTATTTTATCATATAATAGAAAAATAAAAAATTGAAAGATAGATCAGATAGAAAATAATTCGTGAGAACTGAGACACAACTGGTAGCTGTATAAATCATCTTATAAACAACAGAACGATAAAAAAAAAAAACGAGAAGGAAAAAGTTGAAATAACAAAAAATAAATCCACCCTTACTGTAAACATATATATATATACATAACGTGACGTATTATTTTCGCGCTACAGGATTTCGTAAGCCAGAAGGGATAACAATTGCGTCGTTTATGAGCTGGAAGAAAAAGTAAAAGAAAAAGATTAAGTGAGAGACAAGAACAGAAAAAAGGACAGAGAGAGAGAGAGAGAGAGAGAAAAAAAAATATGGGAATTATATCACAAGGATACAGAATGATTAATTATATTCCCAGTTTTAAACCATTTATCCGATAGCTTTATTTAAACAAAAATCTTGCGCTTTGTTTGTTCATTTATTCTTTTTCTTTTTTTTTTTTTTTTTTATTTCAATTTTATTTTCATTTTATTTCCATATTTTAGTTTAGTCAAAAAATGTTCATATTTATATATGCACTTTTCTTTTCCTTTATTTTAATTTTTTGTCCATCACACATACACGAGTACACATAACACGTTACACATGTAAAATTGTTGATATTTAAATAAGAAATACATACGTGCGGTTAATATATTTTCTTCCATTTTAAAAAATGTGAGAGATTAATGATACATTTTTCTTTACGACTGTATTTGTATATACACATGTTAAAATATATATGTACGTGATGTGTGTATTTAAAAACACAAAGAGAGAGAGAGAGAGAATGTTTTTGGTCTAGAAATGTTAGAATTGAGCGATAAATTTGACACCGTTTTAAGTACCTTAAGTAAAGATTATTTAAAGCTCAACCCGACCTATGTAGAACATTTCTATTTGTCACGTGTCTTACACGATATTTTTGTAATTTATTTTTCTACTTCTTTCTTCTTTCATGTTATACGTAAATTAGTTTCTCGCGTGAGTTGGATGGAAAAGATTACAGATAAATAAAAAAAAAAAAAAAAAGAAACGAAGAAAAAGCTGAGTAAAAAAGGGACACGGAAAAGGGTTTGCGTGGTTTTGATCGGTGAAAAAAAAAATCATCTGATTATTATGACGGCTTATTGTTAGCTTCATTAATATTGTTGTTATAGTTATTATACAGTATACACGTATTGTACGTGTTAGGAGGGTAACTTTCATCACTTTTATATTTTCGTTATACAGGGTGGTTAAAAAATTAAAGGTTAGATGAAAAATTCAATCACTTGACTGAGTTGCGTGGTCATTTGTTTGGAATGAAGTTAGCCACGAGTCAGATTCGTGCGTTCATTGGTTACGAGTGAAGTAACCACGAGTCAGATTTGTGCGTTCATTGGTTACGAATGAAATTACCACCAATCAAACTCGTGCTTAGTTTTAATGGCTGAAATTTTGATTATTCAACGAGTATCAATCACTCGTTGTCGTAAGATAAATGTGTACAAATAAATCTTAACAATATTATCGATTGATTGAATTGTTTATAATTTTTGTTAAGGTAATTTTTGAAACGGACTGTATTAATATGCATGTACCGTATTATTCGTTAGAATTTTTTTTTTTTTTATTCACTAATAATTTGAGATGGAGGAAATGGGCCGGTGGTAGTGGATTTCGTGATCGTTCAAATAAACTACCCTCGTTCAGAATATTTCCGAGAAGTGGTTGACTAATTGGCCTTGGGGGTTATATGCGAATCGAGATATACATATATTCGTGATTATGCATAAGGAAAAATAAAAAAACATAAAAAAGAAGAGGAAAAAAAAAAGAAAAAGAAGGTTGAATATTATTCTTTCTAGTTTAGTCGAAGTTTTATTTCTTGTGATATTTCGTCTTATGTTATTACCTGGGTTTAAAAATAATATCAAATTAACGGTGTAAAAAAGAAGGTTTTTATTTTTTTCTCTTGCGTGATTAGGTGATTAGGTTTATGTATTATTCATTCGATGTATTTTCTTTTTTTTTTTTTTTTTATTTTCTTTAAGACGAGAAAAGTAATGACCGTAGTCGTAAAGTTGACTGATCGAGAGACAAGAAAACGTTGAAATATACACGCACATACATTCTGAAAAAATAAAACAATATTTTTAGTTACTGATAATGTACTATAGTTAATAAAACACACGAGATCGTTGTTAGTAAATTACAAATATTATTTCTCTTTCTTTATTATTATTTGAGTTCTTTTTCACGTGACGTATTTAACATAATTAGTTATTGTTAGTATATTTTAATAAGATGTTTTTTTTTTTTTTTATTTATTTAGATTATAATTAGAAGATAATTATAAGAATAGGTAATATAAAAATAAATTAATGATATATCAAAAAATTATTGATTTTAATTATATTAAAAAATAATAATAATTATTAACTTGATATATTTTCATAATTTTTGTTATAACTTTTTTTTTTATGAAGTATTTAAAATTAACGTAACGTTATTTAATTATTTTATATATTTATTAATTTACTTATTTTAATTTTATTAAAATATTATATTATACAATATTATATAATATTATGTATTATAATAAATACTATAGTATATATATATAATAAATAATATAATAAGTTTATAATATAATATATAATATATAATATTTATGTAATATTATAATTTTATATATTATTTATTATTAATTATAATAATTATATGATATAATAATATTATAAATTATATATTATATATAATACAACATATGTTAGTAAAATTTATCAAAAATAAAATATTCTGCTAGTTCTTTTCTTTTCTTGTTCCTGTTTTTTTATTTTTTATTATAATAACGTCACAATGTTAATATTCGTTGAAATTTTACAATATTTTTCAAATAAGATTAATAATAATCATTGAGTTAAAATAAATACACACACTGACACTAATACAATCATTCAACGATGGTATTACAGTGAAAAATAAATATTCTAATTAAATTGAAATCTTTGTAGATTTAATAGAATATAATATTCTGTTTTTACATTTCAACGTATTATATTACTGATTACACATTCAACATTTTGTAATGATTTCATATATTACAGTATTATATAAACAAATGTCTCTGTATTTAATCGTATACACTCACACACACACAGACACATATATAAGTACAAAGAGATTGAAAATGTATAATAGTTAGGTGTATGTTGTATTTGTTCGTAAATTCAGGTAACTCTTAAACAAATACTCTGATTGGAATGAAAAGTTAAAAATCTAATGGAACATAATGTCCAATTTCACTTCATTGTATACACTTTGGACAGTTTTAATTAAGCTTTATTCCACTCTGTTATTATGATTATTGATAGAAGGACAGAAACAGACAGAAAGAGAGAGAGAGAGAGAGAGAAAAAGAGAGATAGGTAAACTAATAATAATAACATTTAACATTGACAATACTTTTCCATATGATCCTACGTTTGTTCATAATTAATGAGATTCCAATTTTATACTCGTAAAAGAAAATATTTCATTTCAATTATAAATAACCTGATTCAAAAATAATTCAAATTGATTTGGAATGTTTCATTTAAAATTATTGTACATTAATTGTCATTTTCAATGAGAAAATATTTCGACCAATCGAAAAAAAAAAAGCAAACAATCTTTATTAAAAATTCGACAAAATGATTCGAGTAAATGAAAAAGAAATATAAAAAACAAACGAATGAACGAACTGTCAGATATATAATATTTTATTTTACAAACAAAAACAAATAAAGTCACGCGTTTGACAGGCCGAAAATGTGTGAGAAAAATTAATCGAGTTTATTTCTATTTTTTTTTTTTTTAATAATTATATTTAAATTATTCATATTATTATAATAATGATTTGAGAAGATAATTATTAAACAAACAAAAAAATTCAACAAATCTTGTGTACAAATTTGATGAGTCGAATTGTTGTTTCGAAGAATTGAGATTATTAATCGATTGATTCAATTATATTTGACATATGGCGAAAAAAAGTAAACGATTTGACAAAAAGTTAATGAGAAGGCATGCTACAAGAAAATGGCAGAAACCAATGAGAATTGCAGCATTGATTGTATCTGCAATAAAGGATCTTCGTGAAACTAAAGGATCTACGGTTAAAAAAATCACTGAGTATATTAAACAAAATTCTAATTTATCGGAGAAACGTGTCAACAGACAGGTTAAAATTTTACAATAATATATTTCATTATTATTAATTATTTAACTTATTTTTATATAAATATTATTTGACATATTCATAGTAAAAAAAAAAAAAAAATTCCAAACTTTGTTTAACAAATCTTTAAAATAATTATTTACACACACACATAAAATTCTATTAAATAGGTTCATGCAGCATTAAAACGTGGTATTGAATATGGAATAATACGAAAATACAGGGGACATTATTTTCTACCAATGGGAAACGAGGTGGATCGTGCTAATCGAATAGCAGTTAGGTTTGCAAGATTACCATCACCTAAAAGGGTAACTAGAAGGTCGAAAAAATTGCTTGGTATTCGTAAAACGCGAATCAAGAGGAATAGGAAAAAAGCTAAGAATAGAAGAAGACGTGAAATAGGACAAAATCTTACTAACATAAGTGAAAATAGCAGTGCTGAGAACAAAAGACCAAGAAAGTCACGTTCCCTACCATTTTCAACAACTACGACGGCTAGTATGAGTTTAACAGAAAAACCAGAAACTGACGACAATTCTTCTACCGAATAAATGGCTAAATATAAATGTCATTTTGATTATTATAACTCAATGATAAAACTATTTTCTTTTTTTATTCGTATCATTTTCCTATACGTTTTGTTTATACAGTATATTTTATTTTTTAATCATTTTGTTTTCAATATATTGTATATTAAATAATAAGAAACTAAAATACTGGGTTTCATTGACGTACTATATATTCTTTTTTAAATTATAAATTAAATTATAAAGGCTTAGATTTGTGGTAAATTAAACAAACATTTCAATTGTATTCAAGAATACAAGTTTACTAAACAATTAACAAACTCATATTATTTTAAATTATATTATTTTATCAAACCAAATAATAATTTTAAATTTTAATTACTCGTTTCTCATTAATTCATTTATTACCTAGTTTAAAGTATTTATTATTAATTTCAATCATACATTAAATATTTCCAATCATTTCACTAAATAATTATTACATTTTATAAACTAACTTTAACATATATATTATTGATATTTATTAAAAGAAATCAATTTATATCCTTTTCTTATTTTTTTTTTTTTTCTGTAAGATATGATCGTTATGATAGAAAAAGAGATACTTCAATATCTATCATCCATTGAGCCGAGAGTAGGAGTAGGAGTGGGAGTAAGAATGAAAGTGGGGGTAGAGAAAGGAGTGGGGGGTTGAGCTAAAGGAAACTCTATATAGGTTCTTTTTCTATTATAACTAAGTATCGATCGTTTTTATTTTTTTTTTTTCTAAAAAGTATAAGGTATAGGATCGGTTTTCATCCTTTTCCACGTTCGGCACGTAACCGTAGAATTAAGGTGAAATGAAAGACGAGCTTTTTTCGTAAATTGCACCGAACAACCAACCAACCGACCGATCGACCAAAACTAGGAGAAAACGCTGAACTCCCTACCTCCAGCCATTTATTAAAGTTAGAAAAGGCACCACGGTTCTTCCTACTTCAGACCGATAAACTTAATAGCTTCCCAAAATTTACGGGGTTTGGCAAACGTTCCGAAGAAAACTTCCCTTTAGACGCCTTTTCTACGCCGTTTTTATTTTCTCTCTTTTTTTTTTTCCTTTTCTTTTTCTTTTATGTTGTTTTAGTTTTAGTTTTAGTTTTATTTTATTTTATTTGATTTTTTTTTTCTAGCACGAAAGTTAGTAAAGTTGTTTCACGATTGTATTATACTTCTAACACGTTTTCAATCATTTTCTTACAAATTGGTTATTTTATATCAAAAAAAAAAAAAAAAAAAAATATCGTAAGTTTTTCTATTTATTCATCTCGGATTTAAATATTTTTTATATAAATTGCGTTTTATATAATGCCGAGTCTCTGGATTGTAAGAAATTTAATCTTGAGTAACACTCGATATAGAAAATTGAGAAGATTACATTTCTTTTATAATTTCAATATTTATTAATTCATATTTTATAGTATTTTATTACATAAATATTAAATAATACTTTAATTTAATTAAATCAACAGGTTATCCAAGTTCTAGTTACTAATATTCTAGTTACTAGTTGTTTTCAGATCACTAAAATCAAGTAACCGTGATTTTTAGGTTATGTACACTATTGCAGATGAATGACCCATCAAAAAAAAAAAAAAACAAACAAACAAACCACTAACTTCATTCGTACTGAACAAATACAAAGTGTATGTAATAAATAAATAATTCGATTTAATTTAAACATAAAAAGAAACATTTAACATTTATTTGATAAGATATCTTATCTTGAGTGTAATATTTGTAGCTAAAGTGAGATTTAAAGTGATAGAATATATATATACGATAGATACATAGTTAGATAGATAGATAGATAGTTATATATATATATATAGAAACGAATTTGGAAATAGTCCATAGGAATTCCGTACGGATTTAATTCGACTCACCGGCAGCCGATCTATAATCTCTAAAAACATGGTCGTTCGCTATGAACAACGTGGACTCAGAGGACAATCCGAATCCGTTTAAATGGTAATCTCAAAAAGTTAGTTGCCACTTCGAAAGAGAATAAAAAAAAATAAAGAGATAGACAGAGACGGACAGATGGACAGACAAACAGATAGACAGACAGACAGGCAGACAGAGGGACAGACAGCATATCCCTCCATCGTTCACTTCGTTGATTTTATCGACCATTTTCTACGGGTTCTTTTTTTATACCTTTTTTTTTTTATTATTTTCTTTCATTTTTTTCTCATTCGTAATTTTTTTTCTATTTGTTTATGTGTGTGTTTTTGTTTTATTCACTTTTTATTCTGGTGTGAATTCACATGCCGTGTGATCGATCTAAAATGACGAAAGAGGAAGAAGAAAAGAACAAAAAAATGAAAGGGAAATGTAGATCGATGGTGGGGTTAATATAATAAAATGTAATAATTAATAATTTTAATTTATAATACACAAAAATAGTATTTATGCAACTATGGGGTTGGTTTAGTTTAATTTATTAAATATTTTATATATTTAGATACTTTTATTTATGTAAAGTAATATAAAGTAATGGTGATAGAGAAAGGGTAAACTTTATGGTATTATTTTATTAATATAATTTTAATTTGATTTTTAGCATAGTACCAATGTAACTATGTTTATATTGATTAGTACCATTTAATATATTAAATATTATATATATATATAAATATTGTTATTTATGTTTATTAACGTAACGCAATGTTTGGGAATAGAATGAGATATGAGAAGGTTGAATATTAGTTCGAAAATAGGATGGAAACGATGTATAAGTGTAGTATTGGTTAGTTTGGTGGTGGTGATATCCATGGTGTGAAACTTGCTGAATGGCGATTTCGCATTAGTCATTGTTTCCTACCAACTATCGTTGGTAAAAAGAAGTACCTAGGAGAATAGCTTGTGCGTCAAATGTGAACGCAGAGATTAATGGGTGAATTTATCATCGTACTCTTGGGAGGTATGAGTACTATGGGGGTGAGGTTTGAGGATATACTTTTCTTTTACAATGTTTTCTTTTGTTTGTTTCTTTTTGTGGTTTATATTTGTTTTTTATTCCTTTTTGAAGTGAAAATATCTTTAGAATGGGGAGCGATCTGAAAAAAAATGAAACACGGTCGGTCAGGAAACGGAGCTATGAAACGGCTGCTATACTAAATAATTAGAGAAAAAGAGACAAAAATATATGATTGAGCCTGAGAGAGAATGAGACGGAATATAGCTAGACAGTTTCTTCTATTCTCGGTCTCCTCTTTATGTTATGCTTCGTAGTTATCGCTCCTGGTTGTATATGTGTGTGTTTGTGTGCGACTGCATATTACAAAGCGTGGACACATATTATTTCGATACTCAAACTGTTTGTAGGTAGGAGCGATAGAAGGGTAAAAGAATAAACAGAGATAAACACGCAGGTATGAGACAAAAGTATAAGGTCTGAACGAACTGACGGTCGACATAAACAAAGAAGGTGCGTGGTATGTTTTTTTTTTTTTTTACCAAAAGTGTCATTTCTTTTCTATTTTTCTTTATTATTTCTATTTTTTCTAAAGACAATACGGACTTATCGGAAAGATCCTACGGACTTATTGGAAAGACCCTACGGACTTATCTTCAAAAAAATATTTTCTAGTTCCTTTTTTTTATTAAACTGTTAATAGTATATAATAAATAATTATAATTTAATATACATACACATATATTATTGATACAACTATGATTGATACAATTTAATTATAAATTAATTATACATATATATGATTGTTAAAAATAATATTATTTATTTATAATAATAAAAGAGTAATACTCGTTTTGTATAACAATAATAGTTAGTAATCACGAACGATTATAGTGACATTAAAATAGGTAGGAGATAAACGTAGAAACGAGTAGGAGTTGGTGGTGGGGGGTGGCTTTTCGAGTTACCGGAAAGCTTTGTGGCTTTTAGAATTGTAACGACGTGGCTTGTAACGAGCGATACAGCCTTAAACGCTATGCCATTCTACGGTTACAGAATAGAGAGAAAGAGAGAGAGAGAGAGAGAGAGAGAGAGAGAGAGTTAGTATGAGGAGTATCGGATCCGGTACAACTCGCTAAGCCAATCTTGCAAAAGGTAATACCGTTTATTCGCGGATGTACTTTAATAGAACCAGGAATAACTTTACGAAATTCTACAATACTTTCATTTCATTCATTTTATCCTAAATTGTATTCTATTTATTTCTAAATACAAATTTTAACAACAACAAAATAAAATAATTCATTTAAATTGTAAAAATACAACTGTGATAACTTTCGTTTCAAAGTGTATCGAATTATATTATTTAAGAAATATAATATGAAAAATAAATATAATTTTTAATAACAAAAAAAGAAAAGAAATGTGGAAAGAATGCCTTTATAATAAATCATAAGTTTTATATAAGCGTTTGTGAAGAAAGATTGATCGATGTGCCCTGGATAGCTCAATGGATCAAAGCAGTCGTTCGGAAAACGAAAAATGAATCCAGGGTTCGAGTCCGGCGGCCGGGTGTGTTCGTTCTGCGGGGGTCCAGTTTTTTTTCATGAATCTTAGAAAAATATAAGACCATTATAGTTAATTAAAATTAATAATAAATAGTAAATTATAAAAAATAATTTATAATAATTTATTTACAAAAATACAATATAGGATTATATTGTGTTTAGGAATATAATTTAAAAACAAAATATAAATATAACATATAATTAATAAGAATAATACTAAGAAATACATTACTTTAATAAAATATGAGTT
>NW_015149001.1:197303-209835 GCF_001465965.1 Polistes dominula
ATATATATATATATATATTTGATGAACTGTACAAAGTTTTATTTATTTTTTATTTATTTTAATTCCATTGGGTATTATATCAAATTAATTAGAATTAATTGGTTAATTAATTTTGTACTACAATTTAATTCAATGACATAGCTAATATGTTTTGTACCTTTTCTAAGTTTTGATACGAGTTTTATGTCAACTTTTTAGGTTTGTATGAGTGTAATGCATGTCACGAGTCTCACACGTTGTTATAATTGCAAAAAGGATTGATTAAATCGAGATAATTGAGTTGCATTAAAATAAAATGATTAATTCTTTGATTAAAGTTTATTTTTATTTGAAAATTAATTTTGTTTTAAAAATAATAAATTATTTATGTAATTAATTGTGTAACTTTGAATAAAAATTGGAGTCAAAATTCTGTGAGATTGTTATTTTAAATTCGCGAATTAGTTAGTTAATTAAATCGAGATACTGCGAAAATCATTTTGTTGAGTTTGGGGGTTGCGTCAGAAATGCGTTAAAACAAAATGACCAATCGTTTAATTGCTTTAACTCTGGATCTTTTGATATTTTAATTAAAGCGTATTCTTTTTTTTTTTTTTTACCTAAATTAGAAATTATTTATGTAATTAAGTGTCTAACCGGGATGAAAATTTAAGTCAGTATTTTATCATATAATCCAAATTTAGTTTGTTAATTAAAACGAAGTACACACACAGAGTGAAAATCATAATGTTACGAGAGAAAAAAAAAATAGGAAAATTAACGATCGTTCAAATAGTGCGTGGAAAATTTTTCTGATATTTTATTCAACAAGGTATTTACATTTCAATTACAAACGTAAAATGAACTTTTAAACGTGTTTAACACAGGTAACTACTACATTTGATTGATTAATTAAACCAAAGTTTATACTTAATAACGTCAAGTATTAATTAATTCGGTATATAATATTGATATATTTCAATAATGTTCTCTCTCAATCGTAATACCTACACCATATTTTTTTGATATTATTTTAAACAAAAGAGAACAAGAAAATTCACTTAAAAATGCAGCTTCAATGAAAACTTAGTAAAAATGTTAAGCTTGTTTCTAGGCTAACTATGACGACTAGGTAGGTCGAAAACGGGTTGCTGAAATGTGGTGATGAGGTGAAGTATGGGGGGTTGGGTGGGGTGGGGGAGGAAAAGAAAAAAGTCAAATGAAAAAAAGAAAGAAAAAGAAATGAAAGTAGGGAAAGAAGGGAAAGACAGAAACGCACTGAAAAGTGGAACGAGAAAGAAAGAAAATGTTAGATGCATGTATGTTTGTATGTATATGTGTATGTGTGTGTGTGTGTGTGTGTGTAGGGTGAGTGTGTAGTGAAGATAGTTTTGTAGAAAGGGAAAGAGGGAACACACATTCTCTCGAGCCAACCACTTACAACCACCCTCTAACTCTCTGACCACCAACGACTATGTTCATGCTCGTAGGGTTGGTTAGCACTATCCACCTGCATTCTTCTTATTTGTTCTCTTTTCTCTCTCTCTCTCTCTCTCTCTCTCTCTCTCTTTTTCTCTTTCTCTTTTACATTTTGCATAATTGTGGCGAAGAACACGGAAGTAAGTAAGTAGTACGTACTTGGTAAAAAAATATATGTATATATATATATGTGTATATGTCATATACTATTGTAAAATGTACTGAAATGTACAAGTAGAATTGGTATATTGTATAGTTGATTTAATTGTTAATTAATTTGATTTATTTATTTTTTTTTTTTAAAGATCAGATGTATTGTTGACCTAGATAAGTAATTTGATTATTTTATTTGAATTTGTTAATTGATAGGAGAATTAATATTTAAATTTGTACATGTATGTATTTTATTTCAATTTATTTTTATAATTAAAATTGAAATTAAATATTAATAAAAATATAAATTAAAATAATAATTATAAATTTAATACAATTTATATTATTTTATTAAATTTATAATTTTAATTATAATAATATATTACACGCACGTTAAATTTATAATAATATGTATTAATATATTTTTATATAATTATAAATTATTATTTAAATTAATATTTTTATTATAATATATAATTTTTATTTGAAATAAATTGTTTTAATTAATTATTATATTATTTTATTAAATTAATAATTGTTTATATTATTATTCATTATTAATAATATTAATTATTGTTCATTTGCAACTATTAGACTATATCTAAATTATTAATATTAATTTATTTAATTAATCTGTAACGAATTTATTTTATTTTATTTCTTATGGAGTATTATATCGGTCTATCTCACTTTAATTTATTTCTATGTATTAGTTAGACCACGTATACACAGTTGAAACTGTAAGAAGGTAAGAAAATGGTCCCTAAATTTTCTCTTAAGCTCGTTGAGTGAAAAAGAAAAGCTCAAGGAAAGAACTCCCTGATTTATTAATACCCTCCTTGAATTTCACACATTCGTACCTAGATTGCATCTATATAATTACACAAACACATACTAATATATATATATATATATTTGTGAAAATAATTAAGACTATCTTGGAAGTCTAAGAAATAGTTCATTATCTACATCGAAGAAAAGTCAGGATGATTAATTAATTATTCAATCTTCATTCTTCTTATTCTCGATTAAGTATAGTTATACTACCAACCTCACAAAAAAAAACATTAACCGTAATCGTTCAACCACCAATCATTATTTTCTCAAGACCCTCTTTTCTTCACAATTATTTAATAACGATTCGTTTAAGCTTTTTATCATTATTATTATTATTATTATTATTCTTATTATAATAAATGAAAATTTAAATAGATGATTTATAGAAATATCGTTGTTAATTTTTTTTTTATAATGTTGCATAAAACGTACTCATTGAATATAATTTAAAAATAATAGAACATTTATTATTAAATTATTTATTACTTTATTTACAATGAATATTAAACTAAATAAGTGATTTGAAATATATTTTATATGTTACATTCTATTATAAATCATAATTATATTATTAATCATTGTTTATAGTTGTTAATTTTTTTTTTATAATGTTGCATAAAACGTACTCATTGAAAATAATTTAAAAATAATTTAACACCATCTACTAAATTATTTATAATATTTTATTTACATTAACTACTAAATTAAATATGTGATTTAAAAAATACTTTAAATATTGCATTCTATTATAAATCATAATTATATTAACAATCATTATTTATAGTTGTTAATTTTTTTTTTATAATGTTGCATAAAACGTACTCATTGAAAATAATTTAAAAATAATTTAACACTTTCTACTACATTGTTCAATATTTTATTTACACAAACTACTTAGTCAAATACGTGATTTAAAAAATACTTTAAACATTACATTCCATTATACATTATAATTATATTAACAATCATTGTTATTTGTTACAACAATCATTTTATATATATATATATTATTCATATCATTTTTTATAGAAACAAATTTTAATATGAAACAACAAAACAATGGTACACGTATTGATTAATAATAAATTGATTTAATAAGATATATATATATCTAACATTTAAACCCATTTATAAATCGGTAACATTAAACTTACTTAGAAAAAAGAAAAAAAAAATAGCTCAATACTTACTTATTGGTCAACTCGATAAAAACTAAAAGTTTTATAAGTTGGACAATAAAATCTAATAAAGTTCCGATAGATTTTAATGCCTTTTGTAGGGTATAAAAGGGGTTGTTAAATCGATATATCATAGGTACCTTTTTATTTTTTATTTTATTTTAAACTTTTTCTTTCTTATTTTTGATGGTTTGAGAGTTTTAAGGAGCAAGGGTTGATAAGAAGAAAAAGGGGTTTGAAGTATAGTGAAGGTTTATATTTTTTATTTTTAAAGAGGATATTTTTTTCGAATCACGCTTTGGTTTCATTTTTTTCTTTTTTTCTTTTATATTATTTTTATTTCTTTCACGTAATATTTCTGTTGTATTCTTTTTCTTTTTCTCTCTCACTGACGTATATAACATCCTTAAAAATAAAAAAAAATAGGAAAAGGGAAAGGGGAAGAAGGGGAGTTTCCCCGTTTCTTCTCCTCCTCACCACCGGAATGTAATAACTCTAGATTTTCCTTGGCGTTCTAGGACGTTCATAGCTACGACGAATAAAACGTTGAGATGGCGGTGTGTGTCTTCTTGAAAATCGACTTTCCGCCATTTCTCATCAGGATAAAATGGCGAATATCAAAGAGAGATGTGGTGATATTTTTGCTTGCGTTAAGGTTAGGATAAAAAAAAAAAAAATGATAGATATAAAAATATAACACGAAATATAACACTTGTCATTACTTTTACACTTCCGTAACTTTCATATCTGTCTATTTATATTATTTCATTTATATATTTATTTATTTATTTATTTATTTATTACGATTAAATTTTCAACATTACTCATGTAAAAGTAATATTTCAAATTTATGATAAAATAGTGTTAGAAATAATATTATTCATTGATTGATTTATTTATATATATATATATTTCGTTTTTATTTAAATATTACGTTTTTTCATTCTATCCGACACTTGAGATAAAATAAAAATAATTTATTAATGGTGTAAAAGTTAGGATCGAAGTATGAGTAAAGAAAAGGTGAAAAGGTAAAGGAAAAAGTAGTAAAGTAGTGGTAGCGGGTGTGGGGGGGGGGTGGTTTCTGTATAATATATATACACACACGTAGTTGTTAGAGAACGTACATATTATAGTCGTCCATCTTGGTTGGCACGTTGAAGCGATCTTTTTAAACTTTTCAAAAGTCTTTCCGTATTTCTTTTCACTTGCCTTACCTGTCGGCTTCTACTTGATGGAAAGAAAAAAAAAAAAAAAGAAAAAAAAAGATAAAATGTTTGAAAAATAAAAAGAATTTCTTGTAAACGAGTATATGTGTACTTATATATGTGTATAAGTGTGTAAGAAAGAAAAGAAGTAAGGAAGGAAGGAAGGAAATAAAGAAGAAGAAGAAGAAGAAGGGAAAGGGTATAGAAAGGCTCAAGGGAAAGGAGTAGTAGTTTCCGGAAGTTAGTAAAGTCATGGTAGGTTGCTCTTTGAAAACCGGAAAACCTCTAAATCACCACCGACGTTTCTTGATAAAAGGATAGTTAATTGCTCACTTCTGAACATTCTTATAACATTTTCTTGACTTTTATTTGTCTTTTTTGATTTTCACTCCTTCTCTCTTTCTCTTTATCTCTTTATCTTTACATTCGATTTGAACATGATTAAGTTATTTAACTTAATAAAGTTTTTAGATATAATCTTTGATTTAGTAATTTATTCAAATTTATTCATTTTAGGGAATAAATAAAAGTATTGATTAGAATATATAATATAATTAGATTTTCTTTTCTTTTGTATAAGTTTTAAGGTTATGTTTCGTTATTTTTGTTTACTTCTTGTTAAATTACCTATAGTTATTTTATGTAGTTTGTATAAATTTATTTAGTATTAAATAAGTATTAATTTATGCATAATTTTCTATATTTACAATTATATATAATAAATTATTGTATTTTTAAAATATTAAAAGATCCTAAACAATGTAAGGGTCTCCCAATTGATCCTACAATTTTACTTTAACTTTTATTATTTTTATTTATATTATAATTAAATTAAAACAAAATAAAATACATAAAACAATTGCCAAATAAATTGATACAAAAAATACTGTTTCCATTTTATAATCAAAAGTTACTATTGGATACGAGTATGGTTGTTTAATATTATAGTTCAGCCTTGTTGGTTATGGTTAATAAGCCAGGAATAATTTGGAGAACAAGACAGAGACGTAGGGATAGTGTTAGAGATAGAAGGGGTTAGATAGGGGGTTGAAATAGACGAGTATACGTATATATGTGTATATGTGTGTTAGAGTATCAAGATCGTTGACGGATGCCATACGCGTGACTTCCGCTCCATCATTCTCTGGCATAGACCATACATCAACCTTCATCACCCTAGATTTCCGCGTTCTCCGGATTGTCTAACACTGGACACGTTGAAATACGCGTTTCACCGATACGAGAAGACGTACAGTTGGCAACTGACGACAGAGGTGATATCCTACTACGCGTTTATACATTTACTATTGTAAATTGTCATTTATTAAATGTATATATGTATATAATAATACATACATGTTATCAAAATTATTATCTATTGGTAATTACTAAAAAAAAAGAGTTAAAGATTTTGGTGTGGTATTTAAAAGATTGCGTCAGGATTTTTTCATACTTAGACGATAACAATGGTACTTTTATTTATTGATTATAAGAATATAGTGTTTCTAATACATGTAGAAATACTTCTAAGTTCAAAATTCATCATGTGGAGTTTTTAAAAATTCGAGAACTACAATGCTTAAAAATTCAGATTTCTGGTTTGCTAATTAGAAGCTAGAGTCAAGATTTTTTAAGACTTAGACAATACAAATGAAACTTTTATTTATTTATTATAAAAATATAGTGTGTCTAAAACATGTAAAAACACTTCTAAGTCCCAAATTCATCATGTAGAATTTTTAAAAATTCGAAAACCTTACTGCTAAAAAATGCAATCTTTTGGTATACTAATTAAAAGTTAGAGTCAAGATTTTTTAAGACTTAGACAATACAAATGAAACTTTTATTTATTTATTATAAAAATATAATGTATCTTAAACGTGTAAAAAAACTTCTAAGTTCAAAATTCATCATGTGGAGTTTTTAAAAATACGAAAACTACAATGCTTAAAAATTCAGATTTTTAGTATGCTAATTAGAAGTTAGAGTCACGATTCTTTCATACTTAGAAGATACAAATAGTACTTTTATTTATGCATTATAAAAATATAGGGTGTCTAATATGTGTAAAAACACTTCTAAGTTCAAAATTCATCATGTGGAGTTTTTAAAAATTCGAGAACTACAATGCTTAAAAATTCAGATTTTTGGTTTGCTAATTAGAAGTTAGAGTCACGATTTTTTCATACTTAGACGATATGAGTGGTATTTTTATTTATTTATTATAAAAATATAGTGTTTCTATTAAATTTATTTAATCTATTAACATTAAATAAAATAATATTTTCTATTAAAAATTACATCAAAATAAAAGTTTTCTATATTTCTAAATATTGAAAATGATCAGAAATCAGCAATGATTTTCCCATATATATTTAAATAAATTAAAATAATTTTAAATTTAATCAAAGACTCAAATAAACGAATAATAATAATAATAATAACAATTGAAAAGAAAAACATTTCAAACTTATCATAAAATGAAATCAATCGAATCTAACGAATGTGTTTTAACATTGTTAGTTATAATCAAGGCTAACGAGTATAATCGCATAATTGTGGTATGTCTCTTCCTCCCCTTCACCCTGTTCCCCCTACTTACAATTCTATTTCAACGAGATTCATTTAATAATTATTCAAACGCATAATTAATTTATCCGCTTTATGTTGGATGTTAAGTTGAAGTTTAGTTCGGTTATTATGACGATACGAAATAATCAACGAGCCAACGTGCAAAATCTTTTTCATATGTACTCTCGTCTAAACTCCTCGCCCACCCCCTTGTTAAATCATCCTTCTCTTTCTCTTCTTTCAACCCCTACCCTTCTTCCTCCTCTCTTGCACCTTTTTCCTTCATTCCCCACTTATCTCTTTTTATCTCGTTTCTTTTGTCTTATCTTCGTTTTTTTGGCCTTCCTTTCATTCTTTCTTTTCTTCTTTTGTTTCAGAGATGACGAATCGCGTTTATGGAAACGAAACTGCTTGGCAAGTAGGTATAGAAACGTTTTGGGATGATGGTGGTAAAGAGGTGGGGGCAGATGGGGGTGGGTTTGTTCGTTTATGCAAATTGCCACTTAAAACAAGAAAACGTAGTAGGAGGTAAAATCGTTTCGCCAGTTTTCTCACCTAGTTCGTTCACTGTAAAATACATAACGAGTGAAAATAAAAAGAAAATAGGAAGATGAAGAAGAAAAAAGGTAGGGAAAGATAGTTTCGTATGTTAGATGGGGTTTAGGGGGTGGGGGGGATGTGAATGAATTTTCGTCGGGGGTTTTTTTAGGGTGTTGCTTGTGCAAAAATAAAATTTAATAGAAAAAAGAAAAAACTCTAGGGAGAGTTTGGGTAAAGTAAATGGGTAAGGGTGGGGATGAAAGGTGAAAGCGTAATGGCTTTTGAATATAAAAAAATAATTTATTTTCATTGAAAAACATTCGTGTATGAGATAGTTTAAATAAAACTTTAGCTTGTATATATATGTATAACTTGTATTATATGGTGTTTTCATTTTATTCTCTCTTTAGAATTTTTATATTAGGCGCATAAACGCGGTAAATAGGAAAAACCGTTCGTATTGGTAACCGGTTAAAGTAGGGTTATGTTGTTTTTCTTTTATAGTAGATTATTTTGTTTTTTATTGTTTATAACAATTTAAATTGTCGTTCGTAAAACATATTTTTGGAAGTGAATTATTGTAATGAATCATTTTTATTTATATATTTATTGTTTTAGATCATTATTGATAAAAATATCAACGAAATGAAGTGGCGGGGGAAAGTAACATGGATGCTACATAATCATGGCTGTTTTATTAAATATTTTTTATATTATTTTATGTGAGACTTTGTTTATTTACAACAAATTGATATTTTAATAAATGAATAACTTTTCTGTTTTATTTTTTATTATTTAATTATCATTTATGAGATTAATTATTAAATATATTTTTCATTCAATATTTGATTTCTGATTTAGGTTAAAAAATCGTACGATCTCTGAAACACAAACCAAAAAAAAAAAATGAATGAATATTTGCAATCGTATTATTTGTTATAATTTATATAATCATGTAAAACACATACGTAAGTAAAATGAAATGTGTAAATCTCGAGAGAATTGTTTTGTTTAATTTATATTATCATTATTTTTATTTTTATTGCTACAAAAATGTAGGTACGAATTTTTTTAGTATTTCATTTTATTACATACGTACGTATGAATGTATTTGTATCGTAAAATATTTTTACGATAAATATTATCCTTACTTCAGTTACTTTTTCTCTTTCTCTCTCTCTCTTTCAGTCATGTTCTTTCAGTTTTGTAAAGTTTGAATTTCACAAAACAAATAAATATCATCAGGATGGAACTTCAACGATTCCTTTTCTAGAAATATAACGAACGTTATCTTTCTTTTGGTATATTCTTTAACGACGTTTCTGAAGATATATCGATTAGATCGAATCGAAGTTTTCCAAGGTTGTTTTTCATGAAGAAAACGTGCCTTCGATACATACCCCTATATACATTCATTCATACAACACACATTCATACATATATTTATATATATATAAATATATACAGGGTGTCTGACATTTTTTCATATAATACGTTGAACAATATTTGTTATAACTTTTAAAATAAAGTTTGTAAACAATTTAAGAGATAATTGTTTGACATTAGTTATAGTTTTCTTTTTTAATAACATTTTATAACATTTTTGCAACACAGGTGTATAATGTTTGTAAAACAGAATTTTATAAGGTTAGATTTTGTAACATAAATTGAGGTAAATGCTGTTCAATTTATTTAATTAATTATAATGAAGTAATGGTAGTAAGTGTAATAATTACATTAGGATGTGTTATGTGTTTCTTAAAAGTATATGGTGTATATAATAGTTGTGATAATAAATAGTAGTAGTATATAATTAATTATATTAGGTTATGTTTTATATATTTAAATTAGTTTTCGTTGTACATAATAATTATATTAGGGTGTATTTCATGTTCTGCTTAAAAGCATATGNAGCATATGGTGTTTATAATAGTTGTGATAATAAATAGTAGTAGATAAAGTCATTATATTAGGTTATGTTTTATATATTTAAATTAGTTTTCGTTGTACATTATAATTATATTAGGATGTATTATGTGTTGCCTAAAAGTATATGGTGTATGTAATAGTTTTGATAATAAATAGTAGATAAAGTAATTATATTAGGTTATGTTATCTTCTTCTTCTTCTTCCTTCTAAATTAGGTTATGTTTTATATATTTAGATTAGCATATATACTGTATATAATAGTTGAGATAATCATAGCAAATAAAATAGAATAATTATATTAAAGTATATTATACAAATATTAACCTTAATTTTCATTGTATGTTCAGTCATATATAAAATATAAAAATATGATTATAAATATTTACAAAAGCAACAGATTTAGTTCAAACTTTTAAAAGATAAAATAATAAAGGTACAACTATATTTGTATTGTGAACAAACTTTTGACCACCCGTTATATATATATATACATTTCATATATTTATAACCTTGTCTATAACTGCAACTACTGTTACCGTTGTTTCTGTTATATTCTCTTGCTATTCGTTTGGTACATTCTCGTTGATATAATACACGATAGCGTTTTTCTCTGCAGAATCTACGCGAAAACGAAAAAAAAAAAAAAAAAAAAAAAAAAAAAGAGAAAAATAGTGAGAGTGAGCGAATAGTACGAATGAGAGAGAGAGAGAGAGAGAGAGAGAGAGAGTGAGTGATAGGGAGTAAAAGATAGTGAGACAGATAGAAAGAGAAAGAGAATTAGATAGATAGAAAGAGAAAGAAAATGGTTGGATGGATAAATGGGCCAAAAAGAGTGAGTGAGTAAGTAAGTGAGAGTATCTGTGAGTGTGTATGTGCATGAAAAAGATAGAAAGATAGAAAGAGAGAGAAAGAGAGCATAGGTGAATTCCGCAAAATTGCAATTCCAGTGGCGAAATGGAGTTTTGGTATTTTATCCGACGTATGCACGCACGAATTCGAAGTGAGAACGTTCACGGGTTGCTCGGCCGTCCGTCATTTGAGTATGCCGGATATCCTGGAAAAATTTTTGAATAACTGCCGTTATACATCTATGAACTGGAGGAGGAATGAAGAGAGGGGGGAGACAGGTATAGGGAGTCAGAAGTTAGGTTAAGTTAGGTTAGGTTAGTATAGGAATCAAAGTGGGGGAAAGGAAGTTGAAAAAGAGTGGGGGAAAAAAAAGGATTTCCTTCTTCCTTTTGAACATTGGATGAAGGACATGACGGAACTTCGAAATGCAATTCTTTTTTTTTTTAGGTTGTAGGGGGTTTTTGGTTTATTTGTGTTGCTGTTGTTGTTGAAATAGGATTGTGTGAGTGTGCAGATATTTTTATTTTTTGAAGGGATTTTAGTTTGTTATTTTTTTTAAAGGATAGATATTGTTAGGAAACTCGTATTTGTTTTTTATTTAATATAAATTTGAGTATGTGTGTGTGTGTGTGTGTTTGTGTATTTATTTTAAAAAGTATTTTGAATATGTGATTTTGTATAAAGTTGTAGTAGGTTAAAATATTTTAATAGGAAGATTGTAAATTGGTGTGTACATTTATATTTTCTATTTAATTTTATTTAATAATTATCGTTTTTATTTTTTATTAATAATAAATTTTATATATAATAAAATTGTGTAATATTTTTAAAATAATTATAAATAATTTAATAATAATATAAAATAGATTTTGTTATAAAATTGTGCATTAATTTTAAATAATATTTTCTATTAGCAAATTTGTACAAAAATGCACGTTGAAATTTATATTTTTCATTGAATTAAGTTATTTTAGTTTAGTTTAATTAATAAAACAATTTTTTAAGGAATATATTTTACAAACAAGTTCATACAAAATGTATCAAACACACACACACACACACAAACATAAGAAATATTTTATATTCATACATAAATTTATTGAAATTGATGAAATGAATTAATTTTATCTTACAGAAAAAAAAAAAAGTAAAAAAACAATATCCTCGTAAAAACAAGGTCCTCCATTTTTTTTTCTTCATTATTAATTTTATACGTTTTTCCTATTTTTATTTCTTTGTTAAATAATTTTTGGTATAGTATCAGAATCAATTTTGAAATAGTACTTTTATATAATCGAGAATGAGTAAGAAATAAATGAAGAAAGAGGAAAGCAATATAATGGCGGTCCTTTCAACGATCATTCTTTCTTTTTTTTTTCCTTTTTTTTTTTTTTTATTTCTCTATCCCTTTAGTCGTCTTAGTAACTCGGTCACTTGGCAATTTTGTTGAGTGGTCAGAACGACTTTCGCCTTGGAAGACTTAAGAGCTTTATCGTTCGCATTTTGCACCGAAATAAGAGAAAAATTTCAAATCTTTCCTTTAACTCGCTCATTCACTTGCTATTTTCTTTATTTCCTTTTCTTTTTTTTTCTTTCTTTTTAACATTTATTTCGTCCTTCAATACGTGACTTTATACCATATATATATATAGTATTAAACCCATGATGATAGAAAATCATTAAGAGAGTTATGGTATTTCATTGAATTTATTTTTTTATATATTTTATATTTTAGATTTATATATTATTATTATTATTATTATTATTATTATTATTATTATTATTAAATTATATTATTATTTTATTATA
>NW_015149001.1:209865-221383 GCF_001465965.1 Polistes dominula
TACCTCCTATATGTAAAAATATTATATATTAGATATATTATATTTTATATATTATATATTACATATATTTATATATTTATTTTATATTTATTTTTTATTTTTTTATTCCAATATATTTTTGTAAAAATTAAATTTGAATTGTTTTTTTTTAAATTAACAAAATAAGAATACCATAAAAAATAAAAAACAAATTATAACAACCGTAATTACGATTTTTGTCATTTATTTTTTATATGCATCATTTTATTAAAAACAAACCAAAAACAAAACCAAAAAAAAAATAACCAAAAATTCACCAGTAAGTAACTAAAGAAAACGAAAAATAAAATATAAAAATACGAAAGGTTGGATATAGAAATTAGGAGGATAGAAGAAATTCAAATAAAAGTAGAAGGGTGAAGAAACGAATAGGACTACACGGGGTTACTCATTTTTATTTTAAACAATGCAAAAAAAAAGAAAAGAAAAAATGGTAAAGGAACGAGGCACACGGCACATTCCACTCAAGAGCAAAGTTGCACACGGGGCTTGAAAAAGGGCTTCGTGGGAATTTAAGGAAGTAGGGATGGGGGATTTAGAGTAAAAGGGCTATCTTTAGCCATAACAGATCTCTGGCATTATCCCTCTCATAATTTCGCAGCAAGCTTACACTGAGCTTAGTCTTCTACTTTTTCTTCTTCTTCTTCTTCTTCAACTTCATCTTGTAATTTTTGTTCTTTTTCCACATTCTTTTTTATCTTACCTTCCACATTGGTTCAACCATAGGTCCTGTTATCCTTTTCTAACTATTCTTGAGATATTTTTGTGCTTGCAAGCTGTACCCTCGTTCATAAACTTAACATAAGGACCTTGGATCTTATGAATTTAACCTAACTTTTATTTTTGTCTTCTTTCTTTTTGTAACAATTTCGTCATTCTACTTTTTTTTTTTTTGTTGACTTCCAGGAATTTAATTCTTATCTTTTTTGTTTTATATTAATTATGTATTTAGTTTTTTAAATTATTTAATATATTAATATTAATATGTTTTATTTTATTCTATTTTAAATTAGATATATGAGTGTGTTGTGTGTGCTACTTTGGAAGATTGAAATTGAAGAATGTCAAGGTTCATATTTTGAATTTTCCCATTTCTTATTGCATAATAATAAATTAAATATATATTTTTAAATACCAGAATTTTAAATATTTTAATTTTTAATTAATTAAATAATATAATTTTAAATATATAAAATTTTAAATTAATTAATTATTGTAATTTTTAATTAAATAAATACATTATAATTTTAAATATATAATTTTAAATTAAATAAATAATATAATTTTAAATATATAATTGTAAATTAATTTAATATATAATTTCAACATATTTAAATATTATAATTTTAAATATATAACTTTAAATATATAATATGTTAAATTATTTAAATATATTATAATTTTAAATATATAATTTAAAAAAACATATATATATATATATATATATATATATTTTCCTACTTTCTTTGAAACATTTTGAATAATTTTTTCATAATTTTCATCACACACATCATTACACAATTTATACAATTTAATTTATTTCCTTCTACTTTATTCCTCCAATTAATGTTTTCCCTTCTATTTAAACAATTTCTTTTTATATTTATTTTTCAAATACTTCTTTATTAATATTATAATAATAATAATAATTATTATTATTATTTTTCTGTTTGATTATTCCTCATCTTATAATTTTAGAATTTATTCAACAATGTTTTCTTTCATCCATTTCCTATCCTACTCCTTTTAAATATTTCTCTTACTCTTTTCTCTTATCTACTTTCTTTTCTTCCTTTTATTTTTTTATTTTTTGTTTTTTATTTTCTTCCTAACTTTCTTTTCCCTTCGTCAAGGGACGACGAACTAGCCTTCGGGCGTCAACGGTTTTCCTTTCAAACGTTCAAGATCAAAGAAGTAAGTTTCTTGCTTGTTATCCGAAATTGTTAAAGATAGAAAGAAAGAGAGAGAGAGAGAGAGAGAGAGAGAGAAAGAGAGAAAGAGTAAAAGGGTAGTTTAACTCTCTACCCACATGTAATCGTCCCTTTTTGATCCTTTTTTTAATACCTTTTTATACTTCCTATCAAACTAACTCTAACGATAGAAATCATTTTCTTATTCTTTTCATTTTGCTTCTTATCAAAAATTGTTGTTTAACATTTTTTTAAATTTTTATAAACCCTCTACCCCTATCCCTTTCATTTCAAAAACATTTAGCAATGATTTTCAATCATCCTTTCATTATTAATTTATTTAATTTATTTTTCATTTAATTTTTAATCTAATTAGCATTGTAATTTGCAATTTAAGTTTATGAAGTTGTGGTTATTTGACAAAATTAGTATTTTTGAAGATTTGTTTTATTAAAAAGATGAATGACAAATATTTGAAAAATAATTTAATTCGTGTTAATTTAAATTTACCATGCAGTGTTTTAAATTTGAAATGAATCTGCATGATTTTAGTTCTAATTTTATTTTAATTTTTTTTTTTTTTTTTAAATAAAAGTTACAGTTATTTAAATATAATAATATTTTGAAACATATCATCGTGAGACATCCTATATTACTTTTCCTCTTTTCCCCATTCGACGATAGATGAGATATTTTTCGTTTGCAAAAATAGTTATGCAAAAATGAGTAAACGTACAAGCAAGTGGTAATGACAGGTGTGCGAATGTTCAACTTTGTTTTATTTTTTTAGTAAATTTGGGGAAAAACTTTTCCTACTTTTCCCTAGGGGTTTTGTACGATCCCCGACGAGATGCGACGGGCCAACTATCAACCTTTACTCATACAAACACACACATATAAATATATATAACATACGCACATACACATATATTTATATATTTCTTTTTATGTATCTGTATCTATATGTATATATATATATATATGTATATATCTACATATATATTTGGAATGTTGGCACACCTTGCTGCAATAGTGTCATAAATTGCTTTCATTGTTCCGCGGTAACACGTTGCTGCGATCTCGCGAATTCTCGTCTAGCAAATTCGAAATGTCGAATCTGTAGTTTCTTTTTTTTTTTTTTTACTTCCTTTCTTCTTTTTTTTTATCATTTTTTTTTTTCTATCGCATAAATCATTGCCTATATATATGTATAGTGAACACATAGAGACTAATACATGTATACAAACTGTTCCATCATTGATAGAAATCTTATAAATTATTAATATTATTGGAAAACGATTATTCGTTATACTGATAGAATTATTTTCATTCTATTTGACGAAGGAATATATTGAAATTTTGTAATAATAATAATATTTGAATGAAAAGATTATTTAAACAATATTATATTATTATTTGTTTGATACAAAATTTTGCATGAATTTTTGTAAGTAAATTCTTATTGAGTTGAGAGTATATTATATAAAGGTTGTAAGAGATATTAAATGTAAATCGTGATGAACCATAAACGGTGTGTATAATCATCCTCATTGGCAATTGTGCATAGAAAGTTTTCAACTAAAGTATTGCAGTAGTTGTAGTAATAGTAGGAAGAAAATTATAATGGTACCTTAACATTCGACTAAGCTCATTTGCCCATTTTCTGTACGAAACTACGTTTTCACTTTTACTATTGTCCTATATAGTACAAGATGCTTCTATCTAACATAAGCTTAACTAACTCCAATAACAATGTGCCGTTTGTTGAAATGACACATACAAATTTTAACTAAATATAGTAACTTTCATTATTCTTAGTAAATTTTTTTGTACAATAAAACAATATAGGTCTCTTTCCAACAACACGGTAGATAGGTTCCTATAAAATGCCATGTTATTTGAAATCGTGTTGTTGAAGGGATACTTGTATATTCCAATTTGATTGTCAGTGCTAAACGAGGAGACATTAATTATTGAAAAAAATGTGTCATGTTACTTCTAACTGTAATTAAATTTACTTTAATGTTCATTTTTTAATATTCTTTAACATTCTTAACAATAAATAAAGATTTATACAAAACTATTGGTTATTGGTTCAGTTATGCTCTTTACTGTATAATTAAATCAAACAATAAATAATTATTGTTACAAAAATAATTCAGAGTAGGTATATACATGTATTATAATTTAAAGTTTAATACGTTTCCCCACAAAGTTGCATTCATGTCATTTCCATGATACGTGTCAGGGTTGCTTTAGAGGTTATGTTAAAGTTACATGACAAAGAAATAAATACTATTATAATAAATGAATATAAAATAATTAGTATTAAATATAAATAATGAAATATTAATAACTGAATAATTATTGATACAATAATCTTAAATATATTATTATAAATAATATAATTTAAAGATTAACATAATTTTTCCTTACAAAATTGCATTTCAAATTTATGTACAGTTAAAATGATGCATGTGCATTAGGTTTAACAAGAAACGTATTAAATAAATTAATTAATTATCAAAAAAAAAAAAAAGAATTAATAAACAAATGAACAATAATTATTCAAACAATTGAATTAAATTAAAATAGAAATGGTATCACCATATCATATCTTCTTTTTTATGTTTGTATCCTTATCTCTATTATTGACAAGCATTAGAAAGGGTAGAAGGGTGAGAATGTTGTATTAGTGGAACAGAAGGGTAGAGAGAGAGAGAGAGAGAGAGGGTAGCATCTGTTAGTGACATCTCGTCAATAGAATCTCGAAGGGTTCTCGGAACAAGATGGATACGTGCTGGGATAGAAAAAAAAGGATAAAGAAAGTGATACACCTTTTTCTTATCATAGTGAAGACTATAAAAGGGTACAAAAAGAAAAAATAAAGAGATAGCTTTAGGAAGGGAAAGATGAATGAATTGTATATAAAAGAATAAAAATAAAAAAAAAAGATAAAAGGGGGATAACATAAATTTGTTGTAAATATCATTTCAGCTAAATTTGGTAAATCATAATTCATAATTTATAAATTATATATAAATTATTAAATATATATATATATATAAATAATACATAAATTATTAATTAATATGTAAATCTTGTTATATTGATTTTTTAATTATTTTATTTTTTGTTTGTTTGTTTGAAAGACTACATGTATTTTTATTATTTTATTTGTTATTTTTTTTTTTAAATTTCTTTTATAATTAGATAGTAATTGGATGATTTAATTTTGTGTTAATTGAATTAATTTGTTTTACGTTACATTACGTACAATTTTTAATACATTTTAATACAATATAATTTTATAATTTCTTAATAATCTCATTTCAATATATCATCAAACTAAGTTGTTATAATTATTGATACGTTTATATATTGGAAAAAACAATTAATATCGGTGTGTTACTTTGTTCCTTCACGTTGGTATTTAAAAAAAAAAAAAAACAAAAAAAAAAACAGGAAAAAACAATGTTTGATAAATAGCAAGTGGACGTAAATGATATACTCGTAACGAAATTGCAAGATATTCTTTTATAATTCATTTTATCATTTTTTGTTTTGAATTTACTTTTTGGTTTTTTCATTTTCTATTTTTTTCCATCCAATCAAGGTAATCGATTAGTATATGCGCACACGTTCGTTTCTATCTCGTTTTAGCACTCTGCATGACAACTCTCATAAATTGTTATACCCTTCTTCTTTTTTTCTTTCTGTTTCGTTTTGCGTTTCGATGAAAAATTCAATTTTCTTTTGGTGACGAACGATCGTGTTTTCCCACGTTGAATGCAAGTTCTATTTTATACTCTTTCTCTTTCTTTCATATCTTAGGTTGTTTTCTCTTTCTCTCTTTGATTTTCTCTTGTGTGCGTGTGTGTGTGTTTTTTTTTTCTTTTTTTTACACGTATCTTCATTTTCATCAATCTTTTTTATTTCTATCTATATTTCCTTCCTAAAAACACGTGAACGTAGTAAACTTCGATAAAGGGGATATAAAAGAAAAAGAAAAACAATAAAAAACAAAACAAAATAAAGAACAAAGAAAATAATATAAATGAAACTAGTAAAACATTGGATGAAAAAGATTCGCAGTTAGTTTTACAAATTTGTACACTGTAAACTATCTTTGTTTTGGTTTTACGATCTCTGATGTAGAAGTGGGGGGTTGGGGAGAGGAGGGGGGAGGGGGTTCTTCGTTCGTTGTATCGAAATTCGGTGGTTGAGTTCAGTTCTTGTTTTGTTTTTCAAACTGAACATCTCGAATCAAATTTTCCGATACTTTTGTCAGCTTTTGTTTTTTACATTTATTATTGTTTTAATTTCAATTAATTTTATGAATTTTATTTATGTTACAGGTAGCAAGATTTTTGTAATTGTTGGTAAAACAATTTTGTTTGTAATACAAGATTTTATTGTATATATGTTTATACTTTATTACATTAATTATTTAATTTAACATTAGTGGTTAAATTGTCCATTGGTTTTTTTTTTAATTATTCATTTTTTTCTAGCTTTGAATTAATTAAATTCATAACCTTAAAATATAGGTTATAAACAGTTTTAAAATGTTTCAACACTTTTATCGTGTACTGTACTCTCTCAAACATTTTTAAACATTATTATTTCATTTACTTCTTAACTATTGTTTTTTAGCATCGATATAATTTAATTCCTAACCTCAAAATATTGATTAAAACCTATTTAAAAATGTTTCAACACTTTTATCTTTGACTGTATACTTCCAAACATTTTTAAACATTAATAATACGTTTTTTAATTTTACAATTCTTTTCAAGTATCAACATAATTTAATTCATAACTGTAAAACGTAGATGTTAATGAATTTTCAATGTTTTAAAATACTTTTATCTTTGGTTGTAAATATCTTTGAAACATTTTTAAATAAAAAAAAAAAAAAAAAGAAAAAGAAAAAGTAGCTATTTTCAAGATCGTTTTACATTGAAACAGGTTGATGTAAATTTAGTAATAACCAAGCTTGCTATACGTAACTTCTATCTCTTACTTTTAATTAATTAGTTATTCCGCGTGTTCCTTGGTCGTGAAAATTAACCGAGACAAATGTCTATCCAATTTTAAAGTACAAAGTCTTGGGGAGGGTTTATTTTTCACTTTTCTCTTTCTTTCTTTCTTTCTCGTCCTTGTCTATCGAAGAAAGATAAGAGAGATCCTTTTAAAAAGTTCGTAAATAAACTTTCCTTTTATGTCTCTCTCTCTCTCTCTCTCTCTCGTTTTCTCAGTTTCTGTTTTTCTTTTTCATTTTCTTTTCAGTCTTGTCTTAAAAAACGTAAAAACAAGATTTGTCTTTACCTTTAAATGGCAACCAAATATAAAGTTATAGTTATACACCAAAAAATAATTTACATTATTTTTTCTTTTTATCTCAAAACATCTGTTTAAGACACCATAATTGAGGTTAGGATTCAATTTCAATCTTTCAATATTTAGACCTTGTATTATTTCACGTTGACAAAATATTTGATAATGTTGTAATATATTAAAGATCATTGATTAGTCAATAAGAATAAAAAAAAAAAAAACACATATATTTACATAAATTGATGTACATGTGTACATGGTAACCATTTAACGTTGAATTTATTAGATTTATTTGAATTCTGAAGGAAACTGGAATATTGGATGAATATTTGGAAATGTTGGAAAGATCAAAGGTCATTGATTGGTCAGTCAGCATAAAGGAACACATATTTAACGTTCATGTATTTACATATATATGTGTATACATGAAACCTTTTGAAGTAGGTATGTATATTACTTACAAAGGTAACTGTCGACGTGATGGCACCTAAGTAAGTACTACATACATCGTAAGTGCTTTGCATGCGTCTAGCCGTGAGCTTTCATCGTTACTACTTGAAAGTCCGTGACTTGCATCACCCAGTCAGTATGCAACTCGACTACCAAGATAAAGACGAAAAGGAAAATGGCGAGTTTCTTAACTTAACCTCAAACGTTTCTATCTTTAAACTTTGTAACATTTTAACTTTTTCTTTTCGATGTCAATTGTTAATTATTCGTTAAATTAAGTTTTTCTTTTGGTAAAATTTTTCTTCTTAATTATATAAATAATTCTTTCGGTGTCTTTATTTATTTATTTGATTAAAGAAGAACGTAAGATAAATTTTGTTAGTGGAAAGTTATAAGTAGGGTTATTTGTAATATGTTTAATAATTATTAGAATATTTTAAGTTGTAGATTGGTTATTTGTATTGAAATGATTCTCTAAATGTTTTGTGTTTTATTTATTTATTTATTTATTTATTTATTTATTTATTTATAAAATTAAAGAAATATCGAGAGGAAATTGTATGAGGAAAATTTTAAGATTATGTTTCAGTTGGTGAATAATTAATAATACGAATATATTATGCAAATGATTTTTGTATAATACGTAAAAATATTGAACGATATTTAAACGTAAAACTTTTCTATTTGTCCTTCATTAAATTACATTTAAATAATTCAACAAATTTATGCCATATTTTTATGTTCAATTTGAAACGACACGAAATTTGTTTCTCATATCAAAGAAAAATGTGAAATTAAATGATGATAGAAGATAGAAGTATATTTAATCGAAATAATAATAATAATAATAATAATAATAATTTGAAATTTAATAGTAAAGAAGAAAAAAGGATAGATATTTCTTTTAAAAATATTTGACGGTTCGTCTAGCATGTAAAATCTTTGCTTGCTTCGATATCGATTACGTTATAGGGTGCTGGGTTCTATGATAAAACGACCATCCTTAGGATACTTTTTTTTTTTTATTTTTTACTTGACCGAGCATTCCAACCCCTCCTATAACTGAGCTTTTGCTGAATAAGCTACGAGCGGAGTGAAATAGTGACAAAGGAGAGTAAATGTCGTACGTTTTCGATATCTTTTCACACAAAAATTAAATTATATGCTTTCCTATTATATTAATAATATTATATATTATATATTAATATTTGTTATTAATAAAAATAAAAATTAATTATAGTAATAAATAAGAAATTATATAAAACATAAAAATATTGAAAATTAATTAAAATATTATAAAATAATAATTTTCAACAAATAAAAATAAAACCCAAATTTATTTTATTTTATTTCATTTAATTTTATTGTATTTTATTTTAGTTAGAAAAAATAAGATGGTAAAAATAAATGGTAATAAACGATGACAACGAAGTATCGTTAGTGTTCATTGTGTTCATAGTGTTCATAGTGCATCAGCTAGTGTTGCATTGTAAAAAAAAAAAAAAAGAAAAAGGAAAATATGAAAATCAGAGTGTTGTAAAGGGTTGCAAAAAAAGAAAGAGAAAAAAAAAGAAAATACGAACATAGACGTTGAGTATAGGGAAGAATCGTTAACGCGATTTGTTCGTTTGTTCGTTCAGGATAACCACGTTCTCGATTAATCGATCGTAGAGATATAAAAAAGTAAAGCAAGATTTTCCAATTTTCACTGAGAAATGGCCCGTGACAGGTTCGCTTCGTTCAACAAATTCGACGTTAACCTCCATCGAGTCTCTACCAACCATCCCACTTCTCTTCCCTTATTCCCTTTCCCTTGCTGTATACTATTTTTGTATTTTGTTCTTTATTTTTTTCCGGTGTATTTTTTTTTTTTTTTGATGGTATGCGTGTACCCAAGCAATGGAGGAGGGAGAGGGGAAAAAATAGTTGGAAATGGTTGAATAAACGACGACCGTTTTGTGTATTAAATTTTTTTTGGATGGTTTATATGCATCAGTGTAACGTTGAAGTATCCCATTGAAATTTGTATTTAGAAAACATAAATCTAATTAAATAAAATTATTCAATAAATTAGATAATTGTTTGGGAATTGTTGAAGAAATTGTTCATTGATGGTGGTTAAGTATTTTTTTTTATTTATTTTATTATTTGCATATTTTTATATTTTTTATTTATTTTATTAGCTGGATTTTAATTAATTTGATATTTGTGTTTATTAAAGTGTATTGTGAAAAGTAATTTTTGTAATTTTATTTTAATTTGACATTTTATTATATTATAATTTTATATTTTATTTATATTAGGCAATATTTTATTTTATAGGTTTATTGATATGCAGTATATTAGCTTAATTAATAAATAAAAATTGATTTATAATCTAATTACAATTATTATTTATAAATTACATTACAAATAGCAATTAGGTTTGTTAAAACTTGTGTTATATATTATTTTATATTTTATTTATTATTTATCATTCGATTTATTATTCGTCACACATTGAATAATAATAATAATAATAATAATAATAAATTTATATTATATAATTTATATAAAAATAAATTTTCCAAGGTTCTGTTCGATTTAAAACTTTGTAAAATTAATGTTATTTGGAAAATCCACCTTTATAGAATTATATCCTTTTCTTTTAAATTAATTTTTACTTATAGAATATGATAAAATTTTACTGAAGGTGAAAAAAAAAATCAGTTATCAAGATATTAGTTTATAAATGAGAGAGAAAGAGAGATAGGTGGATGAGGGGTAGAAAAGAAGATGGCAGTATTTGCATAGTTGGCTTTTTGCGAAATAAAATTTCTACGAAGGGACGATCATATATATCCGATCGGTTTAACATTTTTCAAGCCGGTAATTTATCAATCTCAAGTGTTCCCTTACTCTCTTATTTTTTTTTTTTCATTTTTTTAAATTGACTGCAACGAGATAAAAAGAGAAAAAAGAAATTCTAGGTTAACTAGGTTAGGTTTGTTAAACTCAGAGGAAAAATAATGTGAGCCTCTTTAAAGATTACAAATTTTTTATATTTTCAGAACTATCAAAAAAAAAAAAAAAATTAGATTTTAATCGTACGAATGTTTAAATAATTTTTAATTATTCGACACAATGAGTGAATGGGAAGAAACAACGTTTAAAATCGTTTTGAAGTAAATGTAAACAATTCAAGATGGTTGAACGGTGAACACACGATAAAAACGATGATGTTTTTGTTCAATAGTTCGTTGGAAATGTTGTTGAGAGTGTTGAAATGTTTTTTCACCATCAGATTTGCTTAGGTTACTTTTACGAATGTGTATGTGTAGATGAAGTATGTTTTGTTTACAATCTCAGTTCGTTCGTCCTGTTTTAGTAGAACTCGGTGAGACAGTCGTGTTTTGATTATCAAACTGACAACATCTCAGGTAAAATTATCCGATTCTTTCAAAATTTATTTAAATATTGATTATTATTATTAATTTAAATATTATTTATTTAATTATTTATTTTATAATAGGTTTAATAACACTTTTATTTTAATTATATATATATATATATATATATATATATAATATAAAATATTATAATATAATATTTATTATATTTATTATATTAGATATTATATTATAAATTAATATTTTAATTATTTTTTATAATTAATATATTATTATTATTATTATTATTATTAATATTATATATAATTATATATTATGTAATATAATTATTAATATATATTATAAAATAATTATATAATTATAATATAATAATAATAATTATTATTATTA
>NW_015149001.1:243099-312094 GCF_001465965.1 Polistes dominula
TCTCCTTTTCTTCTTTTTCTTCACGCTTTCTCTTTAACATCGTTCTTACGTTTCTTGCTTTCTATTTTATTTTTGATCTTTTTCAGTGTAAAAGCGTCTTAAGACGATATTTCTCGTGGATGAAACGTAATCACACTTTTGCTTTGTAGTTTTGTTGTTAACCGTTGAAGAAGATGGCGGCGCCAAAGTTGCTGCTTCTGCTGCTGCTACTGCTGCTTGTAAAAAGCGAGAAAATTTCAATTAATTCCAGACCTTTTTTTGTTCTTTTCTTTTTTTCTTTCTTTAACGTTTTCTTTTTCTTTACTACTTTTATTTTTAAAAGTCGCGAAAAGTTGCGTTTGGGGAGAAACAAGAAAAAAAGAAAAAGAGAAAATTTGATACGTACTTTTACGTTGTTTAGGGTTGATCCTTTTTATTTTTCTACTTTGATCAAAAGTTGGAAGTTGTTTAAAAAAAAAACAAAAGAAGAAGAGAAATAGCATCGAAGTTATTTCAATTAATACTCGTGGGTTTGTTTTTTTACTTTCTTTCTACCTTTTATTTTTTATTGTTGATGTGTTTTTTGAAACTAGAACAAATACGTTTAAAAAAAAAAAAAGTGTAATCCTAACCTCACTTTATTTAAAATTGGTAGGATCGATGGATGGGTATCAAAGTTGAGATTATTTGTAAAATAAAACAAAATCCCTTTTTCTTCCTATTTTTTTTTTATTTTCCAAGTAAGAAGTCGAATAAAAAAAAAAGGGAAAGGTGCGTTTAATGAAAGATCGGAGAAAGCAAAAAAAAAAGTGTACCCTCGTAAAATATCACCTTTCGAAATTGACTCGTTTCTAAGAGTCGACTAGTTTTACATCACCAAACCCGATATTCACCACTCGCCACCACCACCACCACCACCAATCACCCTTTACTTTTCTTCATTCCCTTTTCTTCTTTTTCTTCTTTTTCTCTTCAGTTCCTTCAAAAGTCTTGAGATAAATTATTCGGATAAAGGAGAACTCGTAATTCTATTAAATCGTTTCCTCCTTTAATATTTGCCCACCCCCTTTAGCATCTCTAACTTCCCCTTTCATTCCCTTTCCTTGCTTACATACACACACTTACAGATACTCACACCCTTTTTCTTACTCCCAAATGATCCTTAGTCGAATACGTTCAGTTTATTCGAAATTTTCTTCAACATTAATAGAAAATATTTAAACAAGTTGTTAAAATAATTATTGTTTTTATTTTAATATCAAAAAATTAAAATTGCTCGTAATAATTTATTAAATTTTCATTGGTATTCAATAATCCTACAACATCAAATTCTTTTTTAGATTATTCAATAAGTACTAAACCAATAACCACGAGAAATTAGTTAAATGAAATTTACCTTATTGGTAGTTCATTTCAATTGATTTTTATTAATGTAATCATTCGATATAGGGGTTGAATTTGGTAGAAATTAATTAATTATATTATAGTTAGTATTATTGATCGAATATTAAAATCAATATTAAATAAATGAAGATGTTTGTTGTTTTTATATTGAATATTACTAATTTTCTTTTCACACATATACCCATATACCCATATACCCATATACCATATACACATATATATTACCATATATCATATACTTATCACATATCTCTCTCTCTCTCTCTCTCTCATATATTTATATATTATATTATATATTATTAATATTATTATTAATATTATATATATTAGTATATATATATTTTATCATACATCATACATACATCATACATATATCATGTATATATCATATATATTACTATATATCAAATATGTATATATATATATGATAGATAAATAAGTAATATTTATATATGCATATGTATTAATGTATATATGTAAATGTAACACGTGGGAGGGAGTTGTTCACTAAGGAAGTTAGTTTCGCGGTCGACCGTAACGAATCCATCTCAACATCAACGTGGTTTGCTTGACGTCACGTGTGCACCATGGTGTTACCTTAGAAACTTTCTACGAACTTGTACACGTATGTATGTATGTATGTATTTAGCTACGAGATCAAACTTTTAAGTGGTCTCTATTTAATAGTAAATGTAACAACTCAAGTCATTTTTCATCACTCGTTTTCCATATCCTTCTGTTTTTATTTTCTTTCATTTTTTATCCTAAAACGAAAAACTTTATTTGATTTTTATTATAGACGATGATAAATAATTTGTGATAAATTTTTCGGAAATTTTCTTTGAAAAAATATTGGATTTACGAATTTATATAGGTGAAAGAAAATTGATCTATCTTATTCACAAGTTTTACTTTATAAAAGAAAATAGAACACACACATACACATAGATATATACAGATGTATATAGATGTATATGTATGAGAAGATAGATAGATAGTCTCTATGGAGAAGTCAAAAAGACCTACTCGTAGCAAATAAAGTCAAAACCATTGAAGAAGAGAAAGAAAGGATTTTCTTTTTCTTTTTCTATCTTTCTTTCTTTCTTTCTTAGTACCTTCGTGCTCGTTTTCTTCTTCCTTTAGGAATCACTAGCATATATATATATATATAGAATAGTAGTAAAAAGAAGTATCCTTTTCGTTTCCCTAGTTTCTAGAAAAGCAGGCTCGGGAGGCGAGTGAAATATCGATTTTCCCCGTTGTAGAGTAATGGAATTCCGGAGTCAAATTTATGAGCATTCGCGCCAACTCAACAACCTTCTAGCTTTGTTCAACGAAAGGGTTACAACAAAAAAGACTAAACAAAATTACTCGTTGAAACCTGGACCTTTTCTCTAGGATAGTTTCGTGTTAATAAAATACACGAATAGAATAAGAACTAAATTCACTAGTTGAAAATTAATATATTTAAATATTAAATTTGTCAAATTTTATTATTAATTATATCATAATCTTATTATCAGTGTATTTGGTAATTCATTTCTATTGAAACTGTATTATGAATGTTTTTCTATTATTATTTAATTATTTATGAAAGTATTGATGTTGTATTTGAAAAATCAAAAACTGCAGTTCTTCAATTTTCATTTAATTTCATCTCCAAGTACTTGATTAATTGTTTTGAAATTTTGACACAACGTTGCATTCGCATACAAGTATGTTTTTATTACATTAATTTATTTATAAAATAATTTAATTATATTTAAAAAAGAAAAAAAGATACAGGTTTGTCCCGCGCCATCTGTTGGTCATAGATTTGGATGATTGCGCTGAATATTTTAATATAACCTAACCTTTATCTATACTTTTTTTTCCTTTCTATTTAATCAGACTGAACCACAGCAACTTCTAGTATTTTATAATTTTATTTTATTTTATTTATTTGAATTCTCTAAATTCAAGATTTAAAACAGATGCTTTTATTGAGAAACATAAGTCTCAACATTTGTATAACTAAAAGATATTTACACTAAATATTTCAATTTAAGATTTATAAGAATACAAAATTGTTTTTGTCAAAATTGTTGTTGTTGTCAAAGAGTTAAATTATTATCAGAGCTTTAACCACGCACACATCCAAGCTCATAAATATCTCAAAACTTAACTTAAGTCATAGCAACAGAAATAGAAAGAGATAAGAGAAGAAGGATAGAAGAAAGTTTAGTATAAACTAACTCTACCTCGTGGTATATTTTTCTTCTTGTCTCGTTAAACAATTGTGTGTTTTAAATGTTGAACTTGCGTCACACTATTCTCACTCTGTTTGATATATTATAGTTAAGAGTAGAAGATATATATCACGTAATTGATGTTACCTTCTGTAACCTCTGTCTCTTTTTCTCACACACATACACTTTCTCAATTTCTCACTCTATTTCTAGAATGATTAATGTTTTTCAATCCATTTGATTAATCTTCTTCTTATAGAAGACGAGTATACTTTTTATTACCATTTTATTATCCCCAATCTTTATTCTACATTTTCTTTTTTGCGGGGACTGAATATGATGAGGGTTGTGATGTAGAAGGGATGGAGAAGGAAAGGGGGAATATATTATAATTCAAAAGATCAAAAAGTTTGTACTTTGTGAATGATAATCTATTATCTACTCGTTTAGAAAGTTATTATATATAATGAGCTATTTTTATTTATAATATATTATATAATCAAACGTCTAAGATATAACATTAAAGATAATGGGTGTTATAGAAACTTGATAGTAACATTTTTAGGATAAGAATATAACGTATCTTAAAGTTATTATTAATGAAACTACTCTCTCTTTCTCTCTCATATACGTTAATGAGCTTTAAAACTTTGACATAAAAGCAGATATAGAGTGTAGAATCCTAGTAGGTGTGTAGAAGATTTTAGTTGTATTTATGGGTAGGTGGTAAATTGGTTGGTTAGCTGGTTAGTTGGTTAGTTGGTTATGATGGTTTGTGTATACCAAAGGAAAAGTGATATGGTTGTACCTATATATGTATTATATGTATGTATATGCAATATGATGATCAAAGTCACCTGTAAATGTCTAATGAAACACCTCAAGTGTATTTTAATTATTCTAAACAGTTTTTAATTTTTATTTTAATTCTTTCTTCACATTTCTATTCCTCTAATTTTATTCCAAGTAATCAAAGTAAGAACAAAGAATCACATATCTGACTCACGTTGTCAGAATGAAGTACACCACTAGTCAGATTAGGTTTTACAAAACAAAAGATTCAATATTTAATTGTAATGAATAATTTTGAATAGTACAATTAATTTTGATAACCTTGTACGTTTGTCATTTGTTCATTGTTTCATGAATTATTTGAAATAATAAATAAAAATATTTAGAAATAATTTAACATTGAAGTAAATTCAATTCAATTCATCATATTTATGTACAAAATATTCATGTGTTCATAAGATATATACTTTTGAACTGATCAAAGACATTCAGAATTCACATAGTGTTTTTTTTCTTTTTCATTTTGAGCAACTCATTGAAACAGAAGTACCTGTTTCTCTCCCTCTCTCTCTCTCTCCTTCTTTCTCTCTCTCTGAATCACAAAGTCTAGTGGTTAAACAAACCGAAAGGCTAACGTACAGGAAGACACCTTTGCTACAAACGCAGCTTTATCGTGAAATACTCAGAACACTTTGAAAAACATTTCCTCTATACTCCAACTCGTAACTAAACCAAAACGAAACTCACTCCTCAACCCTTCTCTCTCTTTCTCATTCTGTTTGTTTCTCCCTTGTTGTTTCTATAAAACCACAAAATTCTATGGTTTAACAAAAATACGAACAATGTTGCAAATCCTGTATAAACCCATGCACAATAAAAAATCCCTAAAACATTACAATTTTCATATACACACACACGTGTATTTTATATTATACCAAACATATACTAGGTGTCCTAAAAGTAATTTTATTTAAAATGAGTATAGTCTAATTGTACTTATACTAGGTGTCCTAAAAATAATTTTATTTAAAATGAATATAATGTAATAGTTTTTAATAAAATTTTGCTCATGTACAATGTAGAAGACTCTAGTTCTTTTTTTATTAGGACACCCTGTGTATAAGAGAAAAAAAAATAGGAAAAAAAGTAGATAAAGAAGTAGAGCTTGAAGAAGATTGTAGGAAATATTTAAAACACACGTTTCCATTCTTTCTGTTTCTCTCTCTGGAAGTAAACATAAACGATTTGGAAGTATATATATATATATATATATATGCTTATATTTATATTATATACCTGTTATATACAATATTATCAAGCACGATTACGATGCAGCTTGTTTATTGCTCGAGAAATTCCAAGCAACACCCTCTTTCAACTCTGCTGTTTGTTTTTCTTTCCAACATACTGTTTCCTTACCTTACCTTAACTTAACTTAACTTAACTTACCTAACCTTACCTTTACTCCTTACCTTGTTTCTCTACCTTTTTTCCTTGTTTCTTCTTCTGTTTTTCGTGATAACGTACGACGGTTTTGCTGTGAGACCACATTTTCTCTCTGCTTATCGCGAATTCCACGAGACAACGCACACACATGTGTCTGTGTGTGTGTTTAGGTGGATGTTTGTATGTTTTATCGTTCATACTCGAAAAGACTTTACTTTAAAAACTTCCCATACTGACTAGTGTCATAACACTTTTGTTTATTCATTAACAAACCTTTTTTTTTTTTAAACCTTCTATCCTTTTTTATATTTTTTTTTTTTGGTACACAGTTGCATTTCGATTGATTAATATAATTGTATAATAAATAATTATTATTATTATAATTATATTATTTGGTACGTTAATTATTTGTTTTATTTGTTAAACAATTGGTTTCATATTCATTAATTTTAATTGTTAAATATTAAGTAATATTATTGTTAGTTTAGGTGAAATTTGATTGAGTAATTATTGTATCAAATCGTATAATTGTGGGAAAATGTTTAAGGACAATATAATGGTTTGATAATGATAATGAATTTGTAGAATTTTGATGGGATATATATTTTAATGGTAGAAGTTATTCCAAGGAAGTATTATAATTACAAAAGGGACTATCGTGTACTGCAGTATGCAAGTAACATCGTCATGCTTTAACACTTAAAGTACCATCAAGATGTTTCTTAAGTAAAGTGGAGTTTAGAATTGTTAAACAGTAATTATTAGTTAGTCTTATTAAGAAGAATTAACTTTTATAATTGGAAAATTTGATCTTAAACACTGTTACATATTATATACTTCATTTTATTTATTTTTTTTTTTTTTCATTATTATTCATTTTATATTAATTGTTACCAAAGTACAAAGGAACTTTGAAAATTTGTTAAACTTTAATTATTATTTAATTTTTAATATTGTTATTTAAAAATATTACATTGTAATATGTAAAACTATTTTGCAACATTTTCTTAATAAACTCTTGTGTACTACTATTACTTATATTTATTATTATAAACTACTAGTTACTTTATTATTTAGATTTATTACTATATCATCCTGTATATATAAATATTATATTTTTAATGATGTCTTGTATTTTATCATATTTTATATACTATATTTCAATTTTATATTTAATTTTTGAACAAGTTAATATTTATTATAAAACATACAAGCTCATGTGTACAACACAATACCACAAAAATAGAAAATATTGATTAGTATTATTAGATAAAAATAATATAATTACTCTCTTTCTCTCTTTCTCGTATGATTAATCAGTATTATACATTTGAAAATGTTTCATTTTGAAAATCTTTCGAATAAAATTGTTCGACTAATTTTAATCGTGAACATCCAATTAGTTTGATAAGCTTTTACCCAATCGTTATTCGTAGAATAACTCATAACGTGACATATGAGATTTTGTCATCTCGATTCAAGCTCGAACGTAAATATGTTCTCTCTCGCATAGAATAAGAGAGAGAGAAAGAGAGAGAGAGAGAGAGAGAGAGAGAGTGTGTGTGAGAGAGAGAGAGAGAAATGTATACGATAATCGTGGATATCAATTAAACGGACAGGTGGAAACGTTAGTACGATAAAGGATTTATCAACATAAATTACAGATCAATCGGTTATCCAATTATACTAACCAAAATGAATATCCCTCGTCTACCGTGTGATTATACATTATACAATATCAGTAACGCGTTTGCTATTAATTTTATCTCAAGTTACTTTAAGCAATAAGTATACATCTTCATTTTAATTAAGATATTAGCTCGATTTACTTCAAACGATCCAAAGACTCTCTCTCTCTCTCTCTATCTATCTCTTTTCTCCCTCTCTCTCTTATTCTCTGTTTCTTTTTCTTTCTCTTTAACGAGTACCTCGTTAATTTCAACTTATTTTCACCATTTTTTATTCCCTTTTTTTTTTTTTTCCTTTTTTATCATAGAAATATTTCTTATTTTAAAATCAAGGGTAGAGAAGATAAAGAATGGAATATAAAAATAAATAAATGAATGAGATGGAGTTTAATTAAAAAAGAGGAAACTTTTATATAATATAAAATGAATGAAATTAAATGAGGTATGAAATCGAGTATTGGATATAATAATTTTAAAATTATTAAAGTCAATTCTCTTTATGAACAATTTAGGATTATATTATGACGTTTTAGTCTGTTTATTTTTATTAGGTTTGATCACTTTCGAGATTTATAGGTTAACTTTGTTTTTATAAATACAATACAATACAAAATTTTAATACTTTCTTTTAATATCACCCTGTATAAATAGAATAAATAATTTATTATAGAATAAATTATTGATTCTATTTATATTTATTCTTTAAACTGATATTTAATATGAAGTTCTGAAAAATTTGAGTTAACCAAAGATGGCGAAGTTTTCTTTAAGACAACGCGAGTCAGTCTCAAGCCTCAATTGAATTTTTTTTTTTTTTTTTGTATATCACATGTGTCCTAACAAAATTGTTGTTTCATTAATTAATACTTTTATTTTGATAGTTTTATTTTTTTCTTAGATGTTTCTCACACTTTTTCTTTTTCTTTCTTAGTATTTTATTTTTCTTGCTGTCACCTTCATTACTAACCCCGATGTAGCCTAACGGATCTTGCCGAATACGTATACATACATTGTTTCAACCATATAACCCACGACAATGACAAATAGTGAAGCTTTTATGAGAGTGAGGGGGGGGGGGGGAGGACAATAAATGAACCTCGATGTCATCTAAAACCTAGTCGACATTTACTTCGATGACAGAATAACAATTTAGGTCGACTTTATGTTACATCAATTTATTTATTTAATATTTGATATTATTTGAACAAATTTAAAAAAAAAAAAAACAACAACAACAACAACAGGAAAATGTATTATGAAATACTAAGTTTAATTTAAAATAATAATTATTTTGTTCTTTTTATTAATTAATTATAAAACGTGTATATATGTTAACGATGATATATTTATCCTTATTTTATTTTCATCATTGTAATTCGTTTGTTAATCAAAAAGTTATTAAAATTCGTGAAAGTATTAAATATGGGAGGTAACGATATAAACAACACGTGCTATTTACTACCTGTAAACTTTAGCAAAAGTATATTAAATATTTATTATGAAGCATGCAACATCTCTCGTTTCCTAAATGTACATATACAAACGTATTATACACGCATAAAAGATACACACACAAAGGATTTTCTCCCCCAAAAACTCTATTTTACTACTTTGGCAAAGTAAAAGGTTTGGAAAATTTGATTTGAAATCGTTTTGCGTAGTATTATTACTGGTCTCTTATTTTTTTTTTTTTTTACAATATAAAAAGGCAAAGAGAACAAATGAACAAAGGAATAAAAAAGTAATTAAACAAAAAAAAAAAAAAAAAGAAGAAAAATTATAATCAAAATTTGTACTCGAACAAATGGTAGTAAGAAAGTATTTGATGAAAATATAACAAATTTGTACTTTCGTGATATTGATAGTTCGTAATAAATTGTTTTTTTTTTGTTCACTCTATTAATATTAAACATAACCTAAAAAATAAAAAGGTAAAGGAAAAGTAATACGCGTATAGGATTGAATTCGTGATTAATGTGATATATTCATAAGACCTATACATTGTTTTACTTGTACGCATAAAATTGGAACATTGAAAATTGGACCAACTCCATTCTTGTTAAATATTAAATGACCTAGCATGGTGCTATCGATCGATCTAAACGAAGTTAAAAATTTGAAAAAGGTAACATCAAACCAGTCGAAAGAGATTGATCGTCCAAAAACAACAATAAAAAAAAAAATCTGTTCACATTGTTCGTTATTTTTCCATATTCTTTTTTTCTTATTTAATATTCATTTTTTTTTTTTTTTTTACTATCATTCAAATAAATGAAAAATACGATAATTTATGCGAGTATTTGTTTTGATCCTTTTTATTTATTACAAATTAAATATATAAATATGTTTTGTTTTTTTAAATAAATTTTTATTTGGTATAGTTTTGCAACATACTCCTCTTTGATATTTAATATTTTATAAATAATATATAAATCAAATATTAAATTAAATTGTGATTGATATGAATTTTAATTAAATACCAAATTTTTGTCCAATATTGAAATATCAAAAGTTCAAAATTACGAATAACAAAAAGTATTTTTATGTGTTTAAAAAAATATTCAAATGCCAAAGGTAAACGATTGTTAAAGGATTGAATTTAAAAAAGGTATTTCGAGTTGTGCAGCTCGTTAACGATTACATTCGATTCGAAGAAATCCACCAGTAGCATGAGTCCATCCCCCTCTCCTCACCTTTCAACTTCCAGAACCAACCTAAATCTTTCTCCTTCTAACCAAAACCCAGATTCAGGTTTTCTCCCTTTTTCTCCATCTTTTCACTGCTGCTCAGTTCTCCTTCACTTTCTCAATTCAGAAATATTCAAGGACATTATTATCCTAACAATTGCATTTGCTCAATTATTGTGAATAGTAAGTTGCGTGAGTTCTCTTGAAAATTTCTAGAGTTATGATCATTATCAAGATCCTTATACAACTTTCTAGGAACTTTAGGAAACCTTCGAGTGAAAAGAGAAAGGAAACGAATGGATGAAGAAGAGGGGAGGACAGGAGTGGGGGTTAAAGGAAAAGGGAAAGGGAAAGAGAAAGAGAATGAGAAGTTTCATTAATATCACGTCGCGTATCGAACAAAACTTTTTTTATAAAAAATATTGAATAATTACGAACTTGCGATTGATTTTATCAAAAGTTACATGCTTTATTCAAATCAAAGAAAAATAAAGGATTAAATAAATGTTATCGAATGAACTTATGTGAGTGTTCGTGTAACATTGTTAAATAAATATATTGAAAAGTACTAAGAGGAAAAAAAAAAAAAAGAAAAATTAAATATTAAATTGTCAATGATTATTTCAATTGATTTTATTTTTATAATTTTTAATTTAATAATGAATAATATTTCTAATTGAATGAATGAATCGATAGGAGAATTGGATTTTAATTGGTACTCGATGAATTTTGTTTATTTATATGCAAATGATTTATGAAAATACATATATATATACGAATAATTATAATTAACTAAAATTATTTTTAACATTTGTTAGAAATAAATTGATGTGATAATTTATGTCATCGTCGAAGAAGAAAACCGAATAAATGGAAACATTGATTTTAATTGGTTATATCAATTTAATAATATTTTACTTTATTAAATGATAAATATTATTTCATTTGAATATAAATTGTGAAATAGATCAATTACAATAGTTATTCATCGTCTCATTAACATTTTAACCGTACGAACAAAAAGACCTTTTATACCAAGGGGCAACACGATAAAACGTTGGTAGAATTTATTGAGCTTTAACCAATGAACCTCAGTGAATGGTTGTAGTACCTGTTGATTACCCTGGAACGATTCTTACACTCATTCAATAAATGTATTTTCACGTTAACGTCCAATTCAAAGAGGTGTTTAGGTCATAACAATTTTTTTAACGTTGAAATTTATTTTTATGTTGGTAGAAAAGGAAATTTATTTGAAGTTAGAAACACAAATTTTGTGGTTTTTTGAATGAATAATTTGAAATAAGATTAAAATTAGATTTGCAATTGTTTATTTAATAATTTATATTAATATTAAATTATATAATTTAATAATTTGCAATTAATTATTATATTTACTATATATAATAATATATACTAATACTACTGTATACTATCATGTATACTAATATATACTATCATGAAATTATATTGTAATTTTAATTATAACCTAAAAAAGGAAAAAAGAAGATTGGATATAAAACAATCATGGAAAATAAGAAAAACGAAAAAATAATATTACAAATTGTATTAAATTCATTTACTAGAGAAGTATGAATATCGGAAATATTCTATGGAAAAATGTTACACGTGCCATATAAGATTACTATGTTTAAAGGTTATTTCTTATAGTATGACCATTGGGGAATTGCAAGGCAAGCTTGCAGCAACCATCATCCTCGTACCACACCCCTATAGAAAGAAAATTTCACGTCGGTTCATGTTTCATCGAACGCATAGAAACCCTGAAGAAAAGAGGGTTGTGAAAAGGGTGAAAAAGGTTGGATGGTAGTAGAGTGTAAGGGGGTAGGAAGTTAGGACTTGATTCGTGCTTTCTCCAAATTTTCTACCACCACCATCACCATCGTCATTCGTTTCTTCTTTCTCTTTTATTTCTTCAATCCATTCTCAACTATGAAACCTGCCGCAGAGAGTTGGAACTTTGTAGGGAAACTTTTGCTGGCCAAGCTTTCTTCAAACTTCAATACCCCTTTTTTTCCTTTTATTTTTTTCCCCTTCCTTCTACAACCTCTCATTCTCTTATAGATTATTTTTACATTCGAATCTCACAATCTAATTCATCTTTTATTTTGTACTTTTTATTATTTCTCAAGTGTATTATTGATTAAAGAATTTTCTTTATGCATATCATATTTAAACGTGATTCCATTTTAATATTCTGATTCAATTAGTATAGGTTAGGTTAGTATTTTAAATTATCAGATCAACAAACTAACCTATAAAATTTTTCTTAAATAACTTTTTAAATACAATTTTATATTCTTGATAAAAATTAACAAGGGATTGATTATTAAGTAATTAAATATAACTTAATCAATACAATAATATTTATACATACTAATAAAGTGATATTACAATTAAAGCTAATAGTTAAACTAACCCCCTAAATATAATTAACTCTAAACCCAATTTAAATCTAACTTCACCTAGTACAATATTAAATAATATCTAACATATATTATAAGAATAATTAAATGATCAAATATAAATGAATCAATTCAATAATAATATAAGTATACAAATAAAATGATATTACAACTAAGGATTATAATTTAATATTAAAACAATTACCAAAGTGTAATTATTTTTTAATTATATTCTATAAAAACGAATGTTAACTCTAAACTCAATTTAAAGAGAAAATGAAAAACATATATATATATACAGTTAGATAGAGATAGAATGAAACTTCCAATCAGCATTAGCAAGCAAGTAGTTTCTATGGTGTCTTTGCTATGAGAATGGAACGTTAACGGTCTAGTAGACGAGTCCACCGAGTAGTTGAGAGTCCTTCTACTATTCCTAGTTCCACACATCTTTAGTTTACCCCCAGTAAATTCTCCCCACCCAACTACCCAACCACCCACTTACTACCCCTTTTGTCTCTCTCTCTCTCTCTCTCTCTCTTACACTTTCAGCACAAACACTATCAACGTTGGTCTACTCGCTTGATTCATCTAGCCTGAGGTCTCAACCCAAACTTGGCACAAGGATAATGGTGCTACCATTTCTACGATATCGCCAGCATGACGCAAACCCAATTACATGGAAACCTTGAAAGCACCTAACGTTCCTACCTAAAGGAGAATCAACCCATTCCCTTAGTAGAGGAAACCCTAAATAGAACATTGAACGAGAGCGAGAACGTTTCTACTAATTTTATACTTTTAATGGTTTTTAGTTGTTGTTTTCATTCCTTTTTTTTTTGGTTTTCTGTATTTTTGCTCCTATTATGTTTTTGTTTTTGAGAAGGGAATTTAATTGAATTATTTTTTTTTATTAAACTTAATAAAGAACATAATTTCTGATTTATTGAGGATCTCTGGCAGGAACATGGCGTAGCAATTAAACCTATCTACTCTACTTTTGAAATTAGTCACCAGATATTGTATTCAAATGCTAGAGATCCCAATACTGTCATACTGTTATAACAAAATATTCTTAAACAGTATGAAAACGAATTGTAAATACACATGGATACTTTTTTATTATGAATAGAAGGGCTGAATAGTTCCGAGTTTAGCATGTAGAAGAGATGTACATTTGTGTCAAGATTTTTGATAGGTTATGTCAAGATTTGAAGAGGTTACCTCAACAAATTGAAATAATACTTATTCATAATAGAAATGTAATATGTTTAATAAGTAGAAAAGGGCTTAAAAAATATTTTAAATTTTCTGTCCTATAATTTTTAAACATTATCCAAAATTCTATCAATAATTGACAAGCCTAAAACAACAATGAATAGTAAACAATAAGCAAAAATCATTTCTACCTCTTTTTATAAGTCATAATAATTATCAAAAATCTTCTAAATAATTTTCAATGATATTTTAATCAAATAATAAACTAATATTCATTCATTAAACAAATTTTCTATAAAACATTTGACATTTCTAATTCCTGCACATATAAACGTACATATACGTATATATGAATATGTATGGGTTTAATAGTTGTGTGGGGTATGTGAGTGTATATGTGTTTAGGTTTATATTTCGATGTCATAAAGTAAACTTCGACACGTAACCATCATAAATCCGTCTAACAGATAGTCAAAAGCGATGTCCTCGATAAACCTTTTGGAACAGGAGAAACAAGAGGGATGGATATTTGATAGAAGAAGGGAAGTACGAGAAGAGGGAAATGAACGGGGGGAGGGGAGGGAGAGGAATTCCCCTGAAGGCGTATGAAGATCTCAAGTTTATGAATGGCATATCTCTTTGAAGAGTTATACGAGTCCATTCGAATGGGAGTTTGGTTTAAGTACCATGAGCTTACCTAACAACCGCTACCTGTCACTAAGAGAACAGTTAAAAGCCGTACTAAGAACACCATGAATAGAAACGCCTTTCCTATGATTACCTCGTTGCTATTACCTTTACTCTTGGTTATTTGGTTTAAAACCAAGTAAACGATATCAACCGTTTTTATATTTCATTTAATCAAATTTTATATGAAATTGTTTTTCATTCAATTTGACAATATTTTCTAATTACATATTTTTGTTTTGTATTTATCTTTAATGGAAATGTTTACTTTAAATAATTTATTCATATATGTTATACTACATTGTTAGGTTAGAAAGCAAAGTTCACACTTGTTTTTGTCAATCAACAACACAATCAAATTAAAATCAAATAAATCTTATCATATCATTTATTATTCATCTATTTTTACTTCATTCTTTCATATTATTATTATTATTATTATTTATAATACAATAATGATTTAATTATTGCAATAATTTATAACTAACTTATCCATTTATATTAATACTTTAATTATATATTACTTATATTTATGGGGTTAAAAAGTTGATTGAGTTATTTATTTTTCAAGGCCAACCAAGTAAAGGATTATCTCTCTCTCTCTCTCTGTCTTTCTCTTTCATAAGGATAATAACCATGGACGTGGTTTCTCGTGACAATTTTCAATTATCGTACCTAGACTATCCCTCGAAGATTTCCACTAGGCGGAATAGAGAATTTAATTGGCGTAGTTTACGCTTCAGTAATGTCTTAGATTAGTGTCAACCGGAGCGTGCGTGGAATCAAGATCGTTAGATGCTAAGAACAACCCTCAACCCCCCCTCCCCTTTTACAAACACCCCCTATCCCCCTGCCTTTAACAAACCGTTATCGCTATTCTCAAGGATTCACTACCGTGAAAGTTATTCCAATAATCGCATGGACTTACCCCCATACTCCCAACCCCTTCAATTTCCTCGCATTGTCTAGTAATTTTCTGCTTATCAAATTTATAGAAAAATTCTATCAATGAAAATAGATTGTTATTTATAATGTTATAGAAAAATTATATTAATTGAAATTGTGAAAATTTAATTGAATTATTATAAATAATTTAATGAATTTTATTAAATTTGTTTGATATAAAATTAATGTATTGTTAGGGGAACCTTATTTAAATTAATTTTGAAACAATATTAACTTATTTATTTTATTTTATTTTTTGTATTAAATTATTATTATTTTATATTAATTATTATTGTACATTTAATTATTTATTAATTTTTTTTTATACATAAAACCTTGTAAGAATATTGTTCAAATGTTTTTGTTTTATTTTTGTATTTTTCTTTTCCATTAATTTGTTAATATTTTATTTCGTTTTTTTTTCTATTTTTTTTTTTTTTTTTCATAGAAATGAAAGTAGTCTCATGGTGTTTTTATTTGTTAGTACGATATTCTTTTGTCAAGTATAATAAATTGAACATATTGTATTTTATATATTTCTTTGATATTTGTTTTTTNTTTTTTTTTTTTTTTTATTTCTTAGAATAACTTTCGTCAAACGTAACTATGACAAATCAGAAACGTCCGGCTCGTGTAAACGTAAAATATGGAAATTTCAAGTTACGTTCTATGGGAAGAATGGAAGAACCGTTCTCTTTGTCGAACCCACGTCAAACGAGTTGTCGGTTTGACGTGAGATCGTTCGAACGTGACGACACCCACGATAGATTGTGCTATGCTATTGGGCTTTACGAGAAAGCTTGACTTTTAAAAGGTATTTGCATATTCGTTCTATGTTATATGTAGGGTTAACGGTTTAGATTAAACTTTAGAAAATAAAATATTATTGATACAAATATTTTTCTATTCATTTTTTATTTTTGTTCTTTAATATTCTACGCGATTTATTTGTCATTTATAACATCAGCTAGAATATTTTTCAGGAATTCAGAGTTCACTGTTTGTTCTCAGATTTAAAAAGAAAATTAAATGTTTCTGTGGATATACTTTTTTTTTTTTTAATGAATTTATTATATATAGAAAATAATTAGATGAGATTTGAAAAGCTTAATATTACAAATATTAATTTCTATGTAGTTTTTTTTTTTTTTTGATTGCAAACGTCCAATAGGAAATTTTTTAGAAATTCATAATTCAATTTGTGTTTAGATTTATAAGAAAATTAAATGTTTCTTTAGGAATAATTTTTTTTTTTTTAACGAACTTATTATTTATAGAAAGTAATTAGATGAGATTTGAAAACCTGAAGATTACAAATAATAATTTTTATCAAAGTTCTTAATTAGGAAATATATTATTAAACAATTTTTTAAATAAATTTGTTACTCTTTAAAATTAAATGAAAATTATTTTAATATAAAAAAAAAAACATTCATATTTGTTTATATATTTTTATTAAACTGATCGTGATTGTAGGATTACAAAAAAAAAATTTAATAGAATTAAATTTAATTTTAAATAATAATATTGTTTAAAAATAAATATAAAAGAGAACAGAATAATGTCTAAGATAAAGTTAGATATCACAATGTTGTTGGTAGACGCGATTTAAATTTAGTCGTTCATTCTAACGCTCGATTTAGCTTTAAACGGCGATACTTTTCTAACGATCTAACAGGATGAAAGTTTCACTATAAAACGTGAAACGTTCTTTTATAGGAAATATATATATATATATATATATCTCACGATTTCACGATCGATCTGTTCTTAGGATTAAAAGGAAGAACAAAAAAAAAATGCAATCTTTCAAAATTAAATATTACACGTGTTGTTCTTTAAAAAAAAAAAAAAATTTCAAAACTTTCTTTACAATCTAAGATATGTTCATAGAAAAAAAAAAAAAAAAAAAAAATAAAATAAAATAAAATAAAATAAAATATGGAAAAAAGGTTCGAGTACGTAAATAATCGTTCGACACTTTTATTATAGTTCTAGTCTTTTGTAACGAAGATTAAAAAGGGAAGAAAAAAAAAAAAAAAAGGAAAAGTGTTGGATAGTTCGAACGGAACTTGGGGTAGTTAGCTCCTGGGATTTTCGGGGTTAGTGGAATATAAAGAAAAGATGAAAATAAAAAAGAAAGTCTTGGTTATATAGGAAAAGAAAGTCGAGGTTTAAGAGAAGAAGAAGAAGAAGAAGAAGAAGAAGAAGAAGAAGAAGAAGAAAAAAAAAACAATTTCTTTCGTATAATTAATGCAAAACCGCAAGGGTTTAATGAGAAAGTTTTTTAACGGAACACCCCTTCCCTTATTTCTCTACCCTTAACTTTACTTTATTTTTCTTCTCTTTTATTTTTCTCCTTTATCTTTCATTATTATATTAGGTTTACTTTTTTTTTTTTTATAAGACTGATGAAAAAAAAATTAAAAAAAAAAATCCTTCGATTTTTTTGCTAAACCAATCACAAGAAAAAAACACAAATGTTTTTTTTTTATTGTTTAATCCTTTACAATAATTATATTATTTTGTTAAACGATTATCGAATATATTATTTTGTATAATAGAAAAATTCATTTATAATCTTAATTGAAAATAGATTAAAAAGTCTTCACCGGAACCTTTTAAAGGATAATTGGTTTTTTTTTTTTCATTTTTAACAAATTTTTAAGATGAATCATAATGTTATATTAAAACTTTATTAAATATTAAATGAAAAAATGAAATTGCAAATAAAACATTGATTACTATTATCAGTAACAAAGTTGAAATATAACTCGAAATGTAAAAGATTCTATTTGAATATGATGAATAACAAATTAATAAAACAACTATATTATAAATTCATTATATAAATATATTAAATTAAATAATAAAGTTTTAAATTAAATATTTATTAACGTTAATTATTGGTATTGTTGTCTAACAAAAATTGAAATATAATTCGAAATGTAAAGGATTATATTTGAATATGATATGTATATAAATAAATTACTAAAACAAGTATATTATAAATCGTTAAAATCGGTTTACAGTATATAACAGAAAATCATATAATAGTATGGTAACGAGGTGTATAACAAGGTGTATAACAATAATATATATCTGAGCCTATCTAGTCAGATTTTCATACAAGCAGAGTGTTCTCCTCATACCACGTTTTGGTTCTTACGACCACATGGGACAGTGACGCATTGATCTGAATTATGTCATGCACAGAACTAATTTGTAAACGGTACGTCGAAACGTTCTCTGCAAAGTAATCGATGAGGACGAACGGAGTGTCGAACCGGTACGTTAATTAATCGACTGATCGAAATGACGTTAACACGTTCTTCATGATCCATAATGTCTTTCATTAATTTATTTTTTTATTATTATTATCATCATTATAATTTTGTTTTTCTTCTTCGCATATATACAGGGTGGATCACCACATTTTACCATCTACATTTACGTTATTATTATTATTACGTTATTATTTATATTTATTTTCTTTTAATTTTAATTTTTATCTAAATACATGTAATAATACATCATTTGTTGTAACTTTGTATAAATAATATTTGATTATAGATAAATAATAAAAAAAAAAAATAAGTGTATCGACTGTTAAAAACAATGCAAATAAATACTAAAAAAAAAGATCAAATGAATAGAAGAACAAGCGAGGATGAAGAAGAATTCTTTTCGAACCGAGGGGGAAAAACGAATAATAATAATAATAAAAAAAAAAAAAAAAAAGAAAAAGGGCAAAAGAGAGTGCCTTTGATTCGCGACTTGCTTCGTATCCATGATTGAAATCTTATTACGATCCCTTGCTATAGTAGTAGACGCTCGTATATGTGTGTGTGTGTGTGTGTGTGTGTGAGAGAGAAAGAGAAAGAAAGAAAGATAGATAGAAAGTTGTTCCTTTGACACCCACAAGTGCTCTACGGAAAGCCAATTGCGATTCAATATCTTCCTTTTCCATCCTTTATTCTAGTACCAGCAATTTAAATCGTGTCAGATTCTTTCCATTTTCTGTTCTTTCTACGGTTTTACAATTTTTTTTTTATATTTCATATTTTTCTTCTTTTGTATCTTTCATAAATAATTATACTTTGGTAGTAGCAATAATAATAATAATAAGAAAATAATACACAAGTTTTCAATTTCGAATCTTCATAGCAATGAATTTTTTTTTTATTATTAAGTTTGGAAAATATAGAATAATTTAGTAGAATGTAGTAAATATTATTAAAAATATGAATGATGTTTAATTAAATAATATATATATATATATATATATATTAACAGAATATAATTAACAGCCATAGCTATGCTAAGATCAAAAGATCTCGTTTGATCATTAAGGTTAAGCAGCATTGTGTGCACGATTAGTACTTGGATGGGTGACCCGCTTGGAACACCGTTACGCCGTTTTTTTTAACACTTTTAATCCGTCTGCATGATCACTGGGTGGGATTTTTGAGTAACTCAGTTTGATTATGTTGCCGGTCCCAAGCCCGGATAAAGGATGGGAAGGTTGTGGAAAAAGTTAGGTTTAGCCATCCTGCCCGATGTAAAAAAACCCTAAAACAGGCTCTCACAGAATCCGACGACACTCGCCTGACGAGTCGCGATGAGGAATCAGGACACCAAATATTAATATTAATAATATAGTTATAGTCATAAAATTTGTATAGTATATAAATAATAAATTAAAATATAACATATAATATTATAAATTAGTAATAAATAAAATAATAAAGTAATCATAAAGATTAAAACAATAATAATTAATAAAAACGACTGATCTTAACATAACCAACACCATAAACAATATTATAATACACACACTAAACTCATACACACAAAGTACACTTATAAGCTCTCATACACACATATTGCAAGAAACCATATACACTTCTATTACATAAAGTAATTTTAGTATATAGGAGAATATAGAGAGATAAAGCAGACGTTTTCCAACGATAGTTTCATGAGAGGAGTGGGATAGGGGGTGGGGGGACATATGAGCTTCTATTCGGTTCGTAGGAAACACACTGTTGGTCATAAGAGCTTAGATTAATGAAGAGCACAAGGGGACAATAGATTGGGGGGATAAGGTGGTCCATATTTCATTGTATTCATGTTAGTGTATACCTATATATATATGTATACTACTCTTTGAAGGATCGTTCAGAAACACTAAGTGAATCATTCGAGTCTTAAGCGAATTGCGGTTTCAGAACGTTTTAGAATTAGGTTAACCTAGAAAAGACAAAACCATTTGCATTAGAAAGAGAAGAGAGAGAGTTAGGGATGAGGGTTGAAGGATTGGGGGATGGAATGAGTATGAGTTCTAAGTAAGAAAGAGAATCATTGGATTAACTATTTCCTTGTATCTATCTTAAGTTTAGTAATAGTGGTACTACAATTAGATGAATTGCTATGCGTAGGAGGAGAAGGAGGAGGAGGATGAGGAGGTGGAGGAAAAGGTCATGATAGTAAAGGGATCAGTATACACCTTAGAAGCTTCCTTATCCCTATGCTAATATTAGAACTGCAAACAGTTTGTCTATCTAACCCTTTACTAATAGAAGATCATGACCAACATCTCTACTATATCCCTCTTGATCTTATCTTAATAGTTTTATCTTTAATCTACCTATCTATCTTTCTATATCTATATATATATTAGTATAAGTGTTTTTATTCTGTCTTTGTTTTATTCATTTCACTTAACTTTCTAATCTTCTTTCATCACTTACTTTCTTAGTTCACAATGTTTTTCTCATTTATTTTGTATTTCTTTTTCTTTCTTTCTTTCTTTTTTTGTTTGACTATTGGTATCTTTCTTTATCTGTATACTTGTCTTTTTCTTGTACTCGTAGGAAAGCAAAGTCCATGCCAGTGGGTATAACTGAAGTTAAAGTGAGTCCCAAGCGTTTCTCTTGATCTTAAGTTCCGCAAAGTGAAATTTACAGTGTGCCCGATGGTTCGTACAACGTTGAGAGGTCATCCTGGGTGTTAGAATCTTCCTTAATATTCCTTTCAGTTCCCTAGTGTATACTACCACAATCTATAGCTTTTACTATTTCTTATACATTGATAAGATTTCTTTGAACTTAAATAAAAATCCTATTTAGTGGAAGATTAACCGACACAAAGTATGTGTATATATTTTTTTTTAAATATTAATGATACAAACTTCATTTCTTTTTACATTTATATTCAGTAGTATAACTGTTAAGGAGTCAGACATTTCCTTTATATCCTTTACACGTGATTATACAATCTTTCGTGTGTACTTTAAGTAGTATAAGATTTTAATGATATAATGTAATAATGTAATATATCAATAAATGATGAAATAATAAATGGAAATGCATTACTAAAATATATACCATTTTATTTTATAATAAATCTAATATAACAATAATAGAAACTTAATTCCTTGTAGTAAAGTCAGCTATCCATAAAATTGTCAGACAACAATTTATATATTTTTATATTTAAAATAACTATTATATATCTAATACATAATAAAACAATTTAAAATAATATAATAAATTTAAAATACCAATGATAAAAAGTAAGTATCTTTTTTGATATTACCCACTAAGTAGTAAAACTCAAGCATTGAAAGGACGGTGAAACATTTTGAAATATAATTATCATACTATAGTAAATTCGTTGAGGATAATTTAACGAAAATTTTAATCGATTTACATAATTACACTCTTTCGTTAGTAGACCGTGGGGTCAGTCATTATCTTGGTCGTTCATCTAGGCATTAATTATACCAAAGGTGAAAGTTACTTCTCTCTCTCTCTCTCTCATACTCCTTGATGGTTCTGCAACGTCGTGCTTCTATTTAAACCACGGACTAATTCGCAAGTTAAACTCTCTCTTCCGGGATGATACCTACTGACAGTAGGATCCGCGAACCTGTACAACTGCAAAACCGGCCCCTGTTACATATGTAAACGCGTAATGACGTAAACAACTTTGTGAACCAACCCTACTACCACCAGAGTCACCTGGAAAGTCATCTACCTCCTTTACCCATCCTTTCCAGTTCCTCGCGTTCCCTTGACTTGAATCCTTCAGTCCTTCAACCAACCCATTTATTCTCACACTTACCAACCCACCCCCACGTTCCAAAAACCCTGAAACTTTTACGGTTCACTGGATTATATTGGGGATAGGGCTGACTTTAAATGAATTAATTGATTATCACGCAGTTGAGATCCAGCTCGTACATCGTTCTAGCAAAGTAGTCGGCACATTTTTTTTTTTTTTTTAACACCTCGAACGAACATTCTAAAACCTTTACACCCTTTTAATCGCATCTATTTTATTCTTGGTAACACGATTTTTCTTTTTATTTGATTGAGTACAGTTAAATTTATTCTCTCATATTTTTTCATTGGATTTCGATTTGAATTATTTTCTTTCGCAGAAGTCAGACCACCATTACTACTTAATTCGTTTTCTACTGTAATAACAATAATAATTAACAATATTTACTGGTTGTAAAATTTTTACTTCCCTTTATTGTTTTTTCTTTTTTTCTTTTTTGCGGATTTTTTGTTTTTGAGAGAACTAGAGACAACTAGAAAAATTCAACGAACAAAACAAATCGATGAAGTCTTCGTACTCTTTAGTCAATGGCACATTTGCGCGAGACATTTTCCTTTACTCTTTTCCTCCATTTCCTTTTTCCTCATTTTTCTTTACATTCAAGTACTGTTCCATCTATTTGGTTCTTTTTATTTTATAGAAAGAACAAAACAAAATTATTGTACCTCGTGTTTTCTTTTTATTTTATTAATGTTTTTACTTTAGCGATTGTTTATTTTACTTTTTTAAATTTTTATTTGTTAACCAACTAACGATATTTTCGATAAGAAATTAATTTGATATCGCGTAGAGTAAAAAAAGGAAAGCTCTCATACCGTTGATAAGAACAATTTACATAGATTGTAAAGTTGGATGAAAAAAGAAAAGGTAAAGGTAGTAAAAAAGGAAAAAAAAAAGAAAAGAAAAGAGAAAAGTAGGAGGAGGAGGAGAAAAAAAGAGGCAAACGAGTGAACGTACGAAAGCAATGACACACAAGAGGGAAGAGACTTGGTAAGGAAAAAGATAGTAAGAGGATAAAAGAGAGAGAGAGAGAGAGAGAGAAGTTTTTTCTCGTTCAATCTACTCGAATGGAAACTGATATTCTATAAAGCGTTGCACAGATACACACGCTTTTGGTTCTTTGGAAGATACAACCGTAACGTAGTACGACGACAAAGGTACCAGGATTATATAGGATCAAGAAAAATAAAAAAGTATCATCTGCGATGATAAAAAGAAAAAAGAAAAGAGAAAAATACATAAATATAAGATATTCATTCATATTCATTGATAATATATATGATTATTCATTTATTTATTAATATTTATATTTTTTTTTAAACAAATTTGCATTATTTTTATTGATTATAGAGTTTTTTGTTTTATAAAAATATCATTTTAATTGAAATTGCATGTATTGAGTGATACTGTAAGTAGTACAAGTCAAAGATTTCTAGGACGTTCAGACATTTTATTATTGATTTTTTATTTAAAGAAATGTAGAGTGTTTAATTTATACCGAAATAGTTAGTGAAATGTATATTTTATTACATAATCTTTCTGTTACCTAACACTAATTACGAATTATATATTCTTTCTGTATGTATATACTTTCAGTAGTATAAGTCCATTACTCATTAGATGATCAAACAAATTATCTTATATTTAAACAAAAATTGTGTTTAGTGCAGATTTTAATAAAAAATCTATATACATTTTATTATACAATTTTGTTATTTTGTAAATAATATAAACCACATTCCCCTTTATTCTGTACATTAAGTAGTACAGTCAAATATATGATCAGGCATTTGTACCTTTCCTCTTTCTTATTCATTTCTTTATGTAAATTAATAATATTAATAACAAAATTTGCATAATTAATGAAAACAAGAAAAGATGAATGAGAATTAAATTATTAAATGCAATTGCATTTGGTTGTTCATTCAGAAATGAAAAAAAGAACAAAACTCTTATCATTGTTTTTATTTATTCGCATTTTTTTTTTTATTTTTCCTTTGTCAATTTATTTCATTTCTTTTTCTTTTTTCTTATATATTTGCATAGCTTCTATTTTTTTTCTATTTTTTTTTTAATTCTTCTTTTTATTTGCAACTCTTTGACGCTTTCGTTGGAACTTTTTTTACTCGTTGCAACATCCTTCGGCATCTAGTGGAATGTACCGAGATAGCTGGAGGATTACATGGAAGGTCCCTTTTTTCCATTTTATTCGAGAATGAGCCAACGTGACGAGAATAAATGACAGGACATACACACACACACACACATATATATATATATACTACATACAGTAGTCCTTTACCTTTAGTCCTACCATTTTACCATCCAACCTTTTACAAAGTCCGAATTTATTCGTGGTACGATCTTGACCTAATCTTTTTTATTTTTTTGTTTTTCCTTTCTCTATCTTTCTTTCTTTATTTCTTTTTGCTTTTTCTTTTTTGCTTCACAAGAAATCTGTGTATTTTTCTTTAACTTCTAACACTCTTTCACTAAAACCATGAGTTTATTGACAGACTCTTTGCAGTATCCACTATCTTTTATATTTTTATTGTTTTTTATTCTTATAAATTAAAAATTAATGTTAAGGGTAATTCATTCATTGTTTTAAGTATAATCATCTTTAATTTAAATTTAAAAATATTTATTAGACCCTAGTGTTTATTCTAATTATCATTTATATTTTTAATAGTATAAACTATATTTAAAAATCATGAAAAAAATTATTTAAATTATATATACATATTTTTTGTATAATGAAACATTATTAATAATATTTGCTTTATTATTTATTATTTTAAAATAATAAAATCAGCCATAAATTAATAATTTTCTTTAAATAGATTATGGGAATGTTTAAGGATTTAAAAATGCTAGGATATTTAATCCTATAAAGTAAAAAAAAAAAAATAATATTCATACTAGCGTTTCCGATAATATCTCGATCGGCAAATTTAACATAAGAATTTTTCTACCCTTTACTTTCTCACCCCCAAACCCCACCGTATGATCTTATGAACTTGTCGACCCTCGTCACTTTCTTTCCCTTTTTTTTTTTTATTCTCTCATTCACTCTCTCATATACACACATACACAAACACACGTGCATACAGTTTTTGTTTCCTTTCTTTTTCTAAATTCTTCTTTTTTTTATTCTTTTTTTATTTTTTGCAATGCTTTCACTCGACATTTTCTTTCCACTACGAGGAAAAAAGCTGCTTTCTCGTTGGTGGCGGCTTGATCCGTATGCTTTCGAGCGGATTTATTCGATTCGGGATTCTCCATCCGACTATCAAGATAGATGGAAATGACTAGGACTATGGGGAATGATAAATGATGTCTGATATATATATATATAGTATATACATTTATATACATATACATGTATAGTCAAGAAACGAAATGATCCTTTTTCTCCATGATATATCCAAACTCTGGAAAATATACACCATATCCCCCATAACCCCATATCTTATATCCCATTTGCAAGTCGTAGGAAATCTCCATAAACCTCATCTCGTGTTATTAATTTTTCTTCTTTTATTTTTTGTCTGCAATCTTGTTTTAACATTGTTTTATTTAATTAATGTAGAGTTTTATTCAAAGGTTCGTACGATGAATATTAGATTATTTATTTATTATAACAATCGTATGATCTAATATTTATTTTGCTATTATTTTTATTATTTATTATTTTATTATTCTATTATTTAAATTATTGTAACTTTAACAATGATAATAAATTACATTATTTTATATTTATATTTATAATAATATATTATATAATAATATAATAATATATTTATATTAAAATATAAAATTAAATATTTAAATTATTAATTATTTAATATTTATATTTTTGTATAAAATATAATTATATACTATAATAAAATTATATAAAATTATTCATTTAAATATATAAATATATATCTTATAATAATAAAATTAAATTAAATTTTAATATTAATAATAATAATAAAAAATAAAAAAACAAAGTTACAAATTAAATTAAAAAATAACCCCCTATTTAAATATGTTGCATTTTTAATACTAACTTTTTAAAAATAAAATTTACTCTTAAAATATTATATACATATATAAAGTATTTATGGGGAATAATTTTTTAAAGAAATATTTATAAAAATATTGAAAAGATTAAAAAGATTGACAATGTTTTAAAACACCAATGATTATTTGGATTAACCAATGAAATGATAGTAACAGGATGGTTTGAGATCAAATACGAATGAAGATAAGGAAAATGGAGTTAGGGGGAAAGGGTTGTAATAGAAATGAGATAACCGAGTAGGTGTAGTTAAACTGACACTTACACCTCTCGATTCCTTTTAGTTTCAACGAAGGATCTTTGCCCTGTGACCGTACTTCCGGCCGCAAACAAGCCGTAACTACGTCCAACTACGATGACCAGTATTCTACGTTTCTAAAAGGGGATGTTCCAGTTCAATATGGCTGTCTGTTGAAAAATACAAAGTTGTTTGATTTTCAATATTTCATTAAATTCAAAGTTAATTGAATTATTTTATTATTTATTGTTTTTTTATTGTTAAATCGATTCGTCATAATTCAATCAATCAAAGTTTCATTGAAATATAATCAAATTAATTTATCATTTAGTCAAATTAAATGATTAATATTCAAAATATATTTTATAAAAGGGTTTTTTTTCCTTTATTTCATTTTGTATTTTTATTTTGTTGTAAATTCTTTATTTATTTATATTTAAAATACTATTCAAATATAGTATAAAATTAACCAGTCAACTGTGGCGCCCTCATTTGAGAATGCATACCGTTTGGTGTCGCTACAATCGAGCAATGACGATTATAATCTTCAATCTCAATTAACTGATTAAATTTCTGTGTAGCATTTATTCGTTTAAGGGTTTAAGTTACTTTTTAAAAATGGTTAATCATAATTATTAATTATTATAATATTTTTCATAATATTAAGTCAACTAGTTGATAATTGTTCTTAAAAATCGTCTTAACCTCTAAATGATAAATTAACTTTTTTCTTCATTATGTTATTAACATAATACGTTTGTATGATTGTAAAAAATTTATTAAAAAAAAAAAAAAAAAAATCATGTTCAAATCATTTTTAAATATTTATCCTGTTGGATAAAAGATGATAGTTTTAGGTCAGGTTAAATATCGATGAAATGTTCAAGCTCGTTTGATGAACGTTTGAACGATTATTGATTATCGGAACGTATTCCCTTTGAAAGGGAAAGAGTCATCCATTCCTCTCACTACCCTATCCCTATATACATATATCTTACACACACATATATGTATATCTTGAATAAAGTATAATAGTAATAAACCAACCCCTGAAATAAAGTTCATTCTTGTAATAATAGCAATAAGGGGTATAAAATAGTAGATAAAAAAGCAACTCGACGTTTGATGATTGAAAGATTACAAGGTTTATTAATAAAAAATAAAAAAGGGAAGAAGATAAAAAGAAAAAAAGAAAAAGTGTACGTATTCAAAGAATAGTAGTAGTAGGTACTGTTGAACGTTATAAAAGCCCTTTTTTTTCTCTCCCTTTTCTCCCCTTTTTTTTTTCTTGCATACCCAAGTAATAGTAGAATTTAACGCTTACTCGAGCATTTTCAATAGTCGAATAGAAGACCAAGCACCACTTTGTACACTCCTCTTCATTTTCTTCTATATTAACATCCCTTATGTGTCTTTCACATTTCTTCCCTTCATTTCAATACCTTCAATTATTTTTTTTGTTTTGTTATCTTCTCTCTATCATCGTAGTCACACCTCTTACGTGGTCACGACGTCTAATTCAAGAAAAACTTCCTAACTAATTTTTTCTTTTTTTCTTTCTTTCTGTCTTTCTCTTTTTCTGTCAATTTCATATTCTTTCTCTTTTACTCTAACATTTAACTTTAGGGTAATATTCTTTCACTATATCTCTTTCATTTCATTTTTTTGTACTTTCTATTTCTCATTCGTTTTTTTATCCTTCATAGCAATTAGTATTCTCTGTACGTTCACGTCAATGAGTACTCAGTTTTACTCAGAAATATTTTCTCTCTCTCTCTCTTTCTCTTACTCTTCGAGTCTGGATGAAAATCTGGACGTTGTTACTAATCGCTGCTTCACGAAAGTTGCTAATGGATTCAAGGGTTACACTCTTATCTCTCTAGTACTTCTGCTACTCGACCTTGATATGAATATTAACTTCACAATGTCTCTCTCTCTCTCCTTCTCTCTTTCTCACACACATATATAATTATTTCATATAATCTTATATTATATTCTACATTGTGTGTGTTTATATTGTATATTTTATTTCATATTATTAATTTCAATACTTTTATTATTAATTTAAATTACATTATTTGTTGTTTGATAATTAGGTCAACTAACAAACCATGTTTCATTATAAAAGGACTATTTAATCCCTTTTTATGAAATACCTGAATAAATTCAAATTTACATTCACAATTCACATTCTCAGTGTTTGTCTTTCTGTACTAGGTTTGACATAACTTTAATTAATAATTAAAAAATATAACAATTTGTATTAACAATTTTATCTTAACCTTTGCTTACCACACTTGGTCCAAAGGACCCAGACCTTTTTTGCAACTTGAGTCATTTTTCTCAATTGTTCAACTTTGGTAATTTTTGAAACATATTTAAATTTAATTTAAACCTTTAAAACTTATATAGTCTTTTTAAGTAAGTATTAAAGAAGTCTCAAAAAAAAATGTTGAAGTAAATCTATGCAATAGTTTCTTTTTTATAACAATTTTTCTCGGGTGTGGTAAGCGTGTTACTCCAGGAAGGGTGGTAAGCAAAAGTTAATAATAATCATCAAAATGTTTAATATATTTTATATCACATATGCAATAATAATCCAAATAAATAAACTACAAATATTCTGATAAATTTGTAATAAAAGCAAACAAAATAACAGTTGATTTTATAAACAACTAAAACAACGAACCAAACATCGATTCCTATTTTCCAACTAGTGTCAGTTCTAACATACGTAACTTAGGGTTGGTCAGACTGGGCTAAATGCCAAGTCAAGTTTCTACTACCAATCGGAATAGTCCACTGATAGTAGTGTTGGTCGTTTACTACACTTGGTGTCTCGTTTCACCCATTCCATCAATCCATTCCATCTCATCCCATTCCCTTTTGCTTCACTATTCCCCATTTCATTCTACCCCCCAACCCCTCTTTTCTCTCTTTCAACCATTTGCTACGAAAGTATCACCAGTTTCGTTGAAGTATCGTTAGCATCGTCACATCGAAGGCACGTTCAACCCATACCCTTAGGCTTACTTTTCTTTAAACCAACCCTCTACACGTTCTACACGTTTACTCTACTCTCTTAGGACAACACACACACTCATATACACATATAAATTTATACGTACAAATACATACAAATGGTTTCTTATTCTTCTTTTTGTTTTACGATTTCCACTAGCTTCTTACTTTCACGTAGTTGTCATCAAACGAAATGCAGTACTCAAAGAAACGATGAACCCCATTTGACGAGTCAAATTGTTCAATTGCAAATGTATTCTTTTTTATTACTACCCCTTCAACCCCATTCCTTTTAACTCAAAACGTGCTTCGTGTGTTGTCAGATTTCAACCACTTTTATATATTCTTCGTTTATTCTTCTTTTTTTTTTTATCGTAGTATTAATCAAGGTTTTTAAATTGCAAATAAATATTTATGATATAAAATAAAATGATACGAATGTTTAAATAATTTTTCTCTTCGATTTGTTTCATGTAAAAAAAATAGAAAAATTATTTTTAAATTTTTAACTTGCGTACTTTTCCGTCGAAAAGTTTTTTTCAATTTTTTGATATAAAATGATTTATAATATTATGTCGTTGAAATGTGGTTATTATTATTGTTATTATTCTATACATTGGCAGGGGTATGAATTTTTACACGTAAAATAATTCGATGGATATCAATTGATGCAAAAAATAAAATAAAATTATTTTAATTTCATAATCCATCTCTGAATTTTATTTCTTGTTTTTTTTTTTTTTTTGTATTATTTCGTTAACAATTTACATCGACGAATAAAATATTTCTTGGTAAATAATTTCGATGTTAAAATAAAATTCGATCTATCTCGATTTGTCTAGCGTGAAGATAAAAATAAAAATCAAAAATAAAATAAAATAAAATAAAATAAAATAAATAAAAAAGAAATGATTGCGAAGTATAGAAAATCGTGAAAAGTCTTCCATCGAAAAATCGATAATCAAATACGAAACGTTCAGCTCATATATTCTATATATATATATATATATGTATATAATAGAAAAAGAAGAAATAGTCGTGTCTATTCGTCGATTCTTATGCAGATCATCAAAAATAGGAAGCAGCGAACTTTCAACACGAGTTTGTTGAAAGAGGAAACGATCAAATTTTCCTAGGATTCTTTGCCTGTCCAAAAGTTTCTTCTCACTCTTCTTTTTCTATTTCTAGGTACGTTGAAAAGAAATTATTATTATTATTCGATGATAGAAACTAACAAAAAGAAATCATCACTAAGTTCATTCAAGAGTTCATTCGATCAATACACCTTCTACATACAAACATAACCTTAAAATTCGTCTATCAATCATTTTGAAGAAAATACGAAAACGAAATGAAGAAAATGGTGGTAGAATTTAAAACATTGAAGAATTTTTATTGACAGTAAATTGTTAAGTGATGTTTATAAATAATATTAATATTGTAGATATGAATACAAATTGTCTCTTTTGGTCATATGGAATGAAATTTGTAGGAGTGGTATCTGTTTCTGACGTTTCTCACGTTTCGAAAGACGTTGGAGAAACCGTGTGGAAGTAACGGCACGTAACAGTGCTATACTATTATCAATACGCAAGTGCTTTCGATGTTTCGAATAGAATAATTTGAATATCTCGAGAGAGAAACGTCAAAGTTTCCATATCTGAAATAAGATCTAAAACAATGTTGCAGACAATGTTGAATATAGTGAGCCATAGGAATTATATGCACCACGACAATAATTAATTTCAAACGATCAATATTTTCTCATAAATATATAATATTCATATAATTAGTATAATATATAATCTTCTAAATATATATATATATAAATTACGTGTCACGTTGTTTATTTGCAATGGACTCCTAAAACTACTAAACCGATTTTAATCAAATTTTACACACTGTATGCAGTTTCATCTAACTTGAAAGATAGGATAGTTTATATTTCAATTTATAATCGTAATTATTTGTTTATTAATAAAGAGTCATGATTATCTCTGTTAGTTCGATAAGATTCTAACAGATGGCGGTATAAGGTAATTCGTTGACTTCTCTAATTCTCTAATACTAATTCTTATACAACAAATATATATATTAAGGTTATTCACCATCTTAATTGACATAACTTTGTTTTAGAAAGGAATATTATGTTGTCAGTTAAATATTATTTTATATAAATGTTTAAAAATTGATTTTGCAAGTTTGTAAATTTTAATTGTATTAAAAATATATTTGAAACTTTGTAAAAACAACGAGTGTGACTCGTGGTCAAGAAATTAGATCACAAAACACTAAACACTAGTCTAACTTGTGGTCCAGTTATTTTCTATATTATTAAACTTCACTTACTTATAATGTTAAGTTAACATGCCTTTAATAATCCATTAAAATAATTAAACAACCCTTATATTAATCACATCAATAAAAACTAAAATATACAATAATATAAACTATAGCACAAATTCTTGTTTATAATTTCCTTAAGTAATTGTAAATTAACCAAATAATACAAAAAGAGGATTAATTTGACATGTCTAATAATTAATATACAAATTACTTAGAAATGGAACCTAACAAGGATTGTAAATAATTACTTATTGTATTGGATGGTATTGAAGTAAAGACAAACTTTCAAACTATGAATCCCATGTCTCTTTACTGATTGTCCATCGAATGTGTATCTCCAACTGATCTTTGAAACAGAAAGACAGAGACAGAGAAAATTGAAGGGAATGGGATGCAAAAGGGGAATAGAGAAAACAATATTGAAACAGAGTGAAATCCTCTCTTCCCGTTTCTAACATCAAGTTGACAGGAGAATTCTAAGTCCGTAGAAAGGTTAGTAGAGTCTGTACTAATTGTTCTCAAGCAAAACTTCCTTAATTATCCAACTGTTGTGGAAATAATTTGAGCGATTCGAAGCATGGTTTACATTTGTACTATAGATCCTACCCATGACAAACAAACCTTAACTCTAACTATCTTTCTCTCTCTCTCTCTCTCTCTCTCTTTTATGTTTGTCATTACGTTTTCAGAATTTAGAAAGTTATGGGAAATATAATAAAATTGATTTATATTATATTTTTCTTTGATAATTTTGTACTTAGTTTATGCATTACTATGAAGATATATAAAAAAAAAACCATATGAATGCATTTAATAAAATCATGGTTACCTTAACAATTTTTGTAGACCTACACTCATGTAAGAAAGTATTTATTAAGTAATTTATGTACCACTTTATGGGTGTAATAGTATTGTAGAATATTTATTAAAAAACAATATATTATATAATATAATTTTTAATATAATTATTATAATAATTACATATGATATATAATTTAATTTATAATATAATATAAAATATAATTTATAATTTAATATATAATATAATATATAATATAATTTATAATATAATTATTATATATAATTACTATAATTTAATTAAATTTATATATTATAATAATTATATTATTTATAATTATTATAATATATAAAAATATATTATAAATATATTATATTTTTTTATATTATATAATAGTTATGATAAAATTATTTATTATAACAAATAATAAACATATTTAGGTATTAATTAATAATTAGGTGAACCACCCCGTGTAATATTAAATAGTTTATTTAAATTAATTTTTTTTTTCAAATATAGTCAATAATTTTATTCCTTTTTTTTTTATAGATTTTTTATGGTATCTCTTAAAAGTGTTCGTAAATTAATAAATAAATTTAATAACTCTAATTATTTACCCTTTAATAACACGTGATTTTCTTATTCTTCTCAATAACAATTTTATTTAAATTTATTTCTAATATTTTTGTTGTTGTTGTTGTTCTAACTTTGATTTGTTTATAGAAGAGATTGAGAAAATGTTGTTGTTAAATTTAAACTCTGGGGTTACTTCGTAAAACGAGAATTTACGTATACATTGTGGAATTGAAATAGACATCGTTTTATTTTCTGTTATCCCCCAAAGTGGGGATATTTATTTTTTGGTTTTTGTTGACGATATAAAAAATGGGATTCTACTTTGTCTCTTGACAGTTAGTTCTACGAAAAAGCTTGCGGAGATTTATTCTTTTTCCATTATTCTTTCATCCATCTGTCATCTTTCTGAAACATACCTTATCCGTTTCAATTAAAGTTGGATTATCAACTTGTGAGAATTAAATTCTATAATATTGTTTTACCCTAATTTTCTTTCTCGTATAAGAATAAAAAATTTATTTTATCGTTTTACAATTTATTTTCATTGAAAATAGAACAAACTTTGATTTTCTTCTTTTTTTTTTTTCTAAAATCTTTTGTATAGGAACAAATAAAACAAACAATAAATAAAAATAAAATGCAATAATTCAATTATCCTATTATTAATTTTATTTTACATAATATAATGTGAAATAAAATTTTTTTTTTTCTATTAAAACAAAACATTTATTCATTTTTTTTTTTTTTTAGATCAAACTTACCAACTTTGTATTGTAATTTGTTAAAAAATGATCTGACATTGTTTAAAATGTAGAAATNTTTTTTTTTTTTTTGATCATTTTAACGTGTTAGGTAGTAAAGAAAAATTTTAAAAATTAAAAAGAATGGAAAATGAAAGGAATTCATGTTGGTTTTTATAATATATAGTAGTATGAAAATATAAATTCAACTTTCTACTTCTTTTTCCATTGGACTCGTCCCGTGAGATTACGCGATAGGTTGAAACCTTTATCTTCGATAAATTTTGATTTAAAAAATTTGTTTTTCTCCCTGTTTCTGAAAATAAAATAAGTAAGAAGAAGTTTCGTTTCACCCCTGACACTTTTTCTTTTTTCTTTTCCTTTTAGCATTTTACACGAACGAAAGATAAAAATATTGTAATAGTACAGACATTTATATGGTATATATATATGTGTATGTGTATGTGTGTGTGTGTGTGTGTGTGTGTGTGTATCGTTTTTAAAAGTCGTGAATTTTTAGAAGGTAAAGTAAAAAGAAAAGAAAAAAAGAAAATAAAAAAGAACGATAAATAAATATTCTAAATAGATCCCTTTTGAATAAAAATCATAGTTTTTTTTATATATATTTGTCTTTCACCATTCTTATTCAGGAAAGTCTCACCCTACGATAAGAAGAAAAAGAAAAAAAAAAAAATAATAAAAAGAAAGAAAAAAAATCTTACAAAGAAATTCGTCTCGAGATAGAAAAGGGGGAAGATAATGGAATTCGATAAAAAGATTGTGTTCGATAATAAAAATGAATAAAAGATATAATTATAAATAAATTAAATATATATATATATAAAATAAATAATTATGCATTGATATATTTAAAACAATATTATTAATAACAATAATAATATGTTTGATAAAAAATGAATAGAAAATATAATTCATAAATAAATTGAATATATAAAATAAAAATTACTATTGAACAAGATAAAATAAATAAATAATTATTACAAATATAATGAACAAACTAATAGTAATAATAATAAAACGTTGGATAAAAAAAAAATGAATGAAAAATAAAATTATAAATAAATGAGAAATATATCAAATAAATAATTATATAGAACAAAATAAAATATTGGGTGGTTCGAAAAGTCGTTTCATTTTTATTTTGTAAAAATGAAGATAAGTTTTGTTTCGATGTTAAACCTAAACCTATCAAGTGGTCATAAATAGTTGAATTTGATAAATTTAAACTCTCATCGATCTCATGTGTTACTATTTGTCGGTTTGCATCAACTAATGTCATTACTGGGTCAGCAAGAAACGAAACGACTCTCCGAACAACCTAATAAATATTAATTACAAATATAATTAATATTATACACAAAATAATAATAATAATAATAATAATAATAAATTCTAAACTATAATGTTATTAAATAAATTAGAACAAAAATTATATTCCATAATATGCCACACACACACACACAAAATCTTTGCACAAATGTGACTCTGTAACTCCTAAAAAAAAATATAAAAAAAACAATTTATCATAGTTCACATTTTCAACTACCACTAAAAATAAAAATAAAAATAAACAAATGAAACCAACACAAAAAGAAATACGAATACTGAAAAAATTAATTATACATAAATACAAAAATATAAAAAGAAAAATATAAAAAGTTAAAAAAAAAACGAAGTATATATATATTGAAGTATAAAAATCCATACGTTGTGTATTCTTGACTTTAGTTGCACTATGCAGATGGATAAAAGTGCATTCATGGTCATATTATTAAATTCTTATCGTTTCACTTCAACGATTTGAAGCTCATCGGTATTTCTCTCTCTCTCTCTCTCTCTCTCTCTTTCTTTCTCTTTCATTCTATCTGGAAGATGTGGATGGAAATAAGAGAAATGGTAGACAAGCATACATAAAAGAAAAGAAAAGAAAAGAAAAGAAAGAGAGAGATAAATAGATAGAAAATTTCACATTCTATATATATATATATATATCTGTCTGTCTCTCTCTCTCTTTCTCTTTTTAACTCAGTCTTTCTCTCTCTCTTTCATTCTTTGACTTTCTATGTATTTTTCCTCCCCAATCCTTTTCTCCCACCCTTTTCAACTATTTCTCTAGGTTTCCTTCCAAATATCGTGAAACTCCTTCTGGTACCTTCTTCTTCGAAACGTTTCTTCCTTTTTCTTTTCCCACACACACAAATGTATATCTATATATATATAGATATATATGATTTTCTTTCTTTCTTTCTTTCTTTCATTCTTTCTTTTCTCTACTTTCTTTTTTTTTTTCTTTTACCTTTCTTTTTCGGTTGCCTCCTTTCTTCAAGGTTTTCCTCAAACGACAGCGTCACGGAGTTATTGCCGACGTTTTTATTGCACAAGTTATTGCGTATATCAGTACCTTACTTCGGCGGCCAACAAAAATTCCTCTTGTTATTTTGAAGAAAGATATATATATATAGGTATAGGTATAGGTATAGGTTAGATACATTGAAGAATGTTTCTCAGATAACGCTAGATTTTTCGCAAAATATATTTTTGAATATTCCCCTTTACTATAAAATGAGAGAGAGAGAGAGAGAGAGAGAGAGAGAGAGAGAGAGAGAGAGAGAAAGGGGTAAGGGAAAGATGAATATTCTTTTAAATTTTCTTTCTTATATTTTTTGAATCATATCATTCATATTTTGAAACGTCAAATATACGACGTAACAGTAAACTGTTAGTTTATATGTTCATTATTTTATTTTTATTCGTAATAGTTTTATAGTTAAACATAATTGTTTAAATAGATTTGTTTGATTTGGTATTTTTTATATATATTATTATATTTTTGATATTGAGAATTATAACTTCAAATGTGCATAGTGATAATGCCTTATTTGTATCTCAGATTAATTTTTTAAGGTTAACATTATAACATTAATGAAATCTATGATATTTTTAAATATAGGATTAATAAAATAATAAAAAACAATATTATAATCATTATTATTTAGAATTATAACCTCAAATGTGTGTGTACGAAGTTATAGTGTCTAATTTGTATTCCAAATGAATATTGTGAGGTTAACATTATTATAAAACTGAAATCTATGATATTTTTAAATATAAAATAATTAAATTATTAATAAACAATATAACAATTTTTTTTATTTAGAATTGTAGCCCTAAATTCAAAGTTTTGGTCCTTAATTTTAATTCGAGATCAATTTTTTGAGGTTTACATTATCCCATTAATGAAATCTATTATATTTTTAAATACAAAATTAATATAATAATAAAAAAAAATATTATAATCATTATTATTTAGAATTATAACCCCATATGTGTGTGTATGCATAGCTATGGTCCTTAATTTTTATTCCAGATGAATTTTTTAAGGTTAACATTATCGTAAAACTACAATCTATGATATTTTTAAATATAAAATAATCAAATTATTAATAAACAATATTACAATTATTTTTATTTAGAATTGTAGCCCCAAATGCAAAGTTTTGGTCCTTAATTTTAATTCGAGATAAATTTTTTGAGGTTTACATTATCCCATTAATGAAATCTATTATATTTTTAAATACGAAATTAATATAATAATAAAAAACAATATTAAAATCATTATTATTTAGAATTATAACCCCAAATGCAAAGTTTTGGTCCTAAATTTTAATTCGAGATCAATTTTTTGAGGTTAACATATCCCAAAAATGTAAATCTATGATACTTTTAAATATAAAATAAATAAAATAATAAAAAAAAAACAATATTATAATCCATATAATTTATAATTAAAACCCATATAGATATTATTGATACAAATTTTAATTAGATAACATTACAATAAGATTCTTAATTGCAATAAAATCTTAAAGGTTATAAACTTTGTCAACTTTCAAACTAAATTAAAACTGAAATGTTTTGTTACAGATTTTAATGGTGTCCACATGGTGGAATTAAATCTATCAGATTATAAAAAAAAAAAAGATCATCAATCAAGATCAACCATAAAATTAACGTAAGTAATTAAAATTCATTTAAAAATTGTATACTTAAATATAATAAATATATTGTATAACCTATAAAAGAAAGGAAAAGAAAAGTTTTTTTTTTTTTATTGAAGTTAGTTAACTTATAAAAGATAAAAAGAAAGAAGAAAAAAAAAATTGTCGAAAGATAGATCGTATGAAACAGCTCGGTTGGATCCTTTATCGTCGGAAGAAACAAAAGAAGGGATTCGACCTCGATCGGAAAAGTAAATCGAAGCGTGAATCGTACGCTTCGTTGAGCGTAATAAATCCCCCTGGTCTTTAACGATGGTGGCCTAGTCGTCGCATAGATATGTCTTTCTTTTCTTTTTCATTATATATATATATATATATTTTTTTTTTTTCTTTCATATTTTTTTTTTCTCTATATAAACCACCCGGCCATCGAATTCTTTAAGATTGTGAACGATACTTCGAAGAAAATTATTATACTCAACCATCTTTTATATTCTTGGACGTTCTCGATTTTTTTTTAATTTTTCAATCTACATCACAAATTTATTTCTAATTTTTTTTTTTTTTTTTATTTAACAAAAGAACTTATGTGAAAATTAATGAAAGATATAAATACGTGTGTGTAATTGTAATAATATTTGGTATAGTTGGACGATTTGTGTGGAAATTGATATGTGAGTTGAGAAATAGAATTTTTTATTTAATAAAAATTGTTTTAATTATTTATAGAAATATTATTTGACTTATTGGGAATATAAAATTTGTAATAAGGACTGTAGAAAAAATTGATTACTTGTTTGTAAACTGTACTGTTCATTTTTAAATACTTATGTCATTACAAAAATGTACGTAAATTAATTTTTGTGTCAATAGATTAATGTAAAATAATTTCAAAACTTCGAATAAAAATTAAATAATAATTACTAATATCAAATATGCTTAAAATATAATAATAATTATATTATAATTAATAAATTAATAATATTTTAATAATATATTATAATAATATAAATAATTATATAAAATAATATTATATAAATAATTATGTATATATAGTATATAAAATTGTATATATTATTTAATAATGTATTTTAATAATATTAAGCATATTTGATATTTGAATATAAATTGCATTAGTATATAAATTAATAAAAAGAATTTCGTATTAATAAAAAAAAAATTATTTGATTTTTTGGGAATATAAAATTTGCATACAAGATTGTAAAACATTGTTTTTTGTAAACTATATCAATCATTTTTGTAAATATTTGTACGCTAACAAAAATAACTTGAATTTATTTTCGTAGAAAAAGTTTGTCACGAAATTTTGTGAATAATTATACGAGTATCAATCAAATTTTCTATTTGTCTCTCGATTCATTCAAAAAGAAAAAAAAAAAAAAAAAAAAAAAAAGAAATGATATATTTACAAAAAGAAAAAATAAAAAAAAAAAAAAAAAAAAAAAAAAAAGAAGAAATAGAAGAAAAAATATTAAAAAACACAACAAAAAAAATCATACAATATTTTCAAGCTTGTTCTATTTTTCTCGATATCTTTTCTCTCAGAATTCTTTCTTCCGCAAGAAGAGAAATATAGATCGTATGAAGTATGTATTGTTAGTTGAAGAAGAAAAAAAAAAAAGAAAGAAAAGCAAAAGAGAAAGAGAGAAAGAGAGATAGAGAAAGAGAGAGAGAGAGAGAGAGAAAGAGAGTGAAATTCGATTTGAATAGGCATATAATAAGTACTTGAAACTGATGTCGACGAGAGGGTTGTTTTCTTTCTCTTTTTGACAGCCGACAAGAATAGTATTGATTCTCTCAACGATGAGCATATCGTTTCACCCTCAAATAGAGATACTCTTCTCTTTTTATATTTATTTTTTTTTTTCATCCTTTCTATTCCTTCCTTTACAAAATTTACTTCTCTCTCATCATTTTTTTTTTTTTAATTTCTTTTTTGTATAATCAAGAACACACTTTTTATATTTAGTGTAACACATACAGCTGAATTTTTGGTGTAATCAAATATATTTATAATAATTCGTTCAATTATAAAATATGTTTAGGTAACTTATTCTAAAAAACACGATTTAATTCATATATATATATATTATTTATTATATATTTAATTATTACAAATAAATAAGTCATTGAATTTTAAAAAATAATTAAAATATAAATTAAATATTATTAAAATAATATAATTAAATTAAATAAAAATTAAATAAATTAATACAATAATATAATTAAAAATATTATTAGAAATTGGTGTTAATTATAAAAAGAAATATAGAATATAAATAAAATATAAATAAAATATAATTAAAATATTGTAAAAATAATATAATTAAATTAAATAAAAATTAAATAAAAATAATACAATAATATAATTATTAGACATTGGTATTTAATTATGCATAAAATATAAACATATATATATGAAATAATACAAATACAATATATTTAATTATTATAAATAAATAGATCATAGAATTCAAGAGAAAAATTTAGAAAATAATTAGAATCTATTAGAACTTAGTATTAATTATGATAAGACGTATTATAAAAGTAAGTAAAATGTGTTGAAAATAATCGTTTAATGAGAATGACGAGAGTAGAGATTGTAAGGAAGCCGATAATCCTCTTTATGATTCACAAGGGAGTATTAGAGGGTTAGATGAAGCAGGGTTAGGTGCATAGGTCGTAAAAGGGTCTAGACTTAGAGAGAGCTAGGAAGAGACGCAACCCAGACACTCATTACTCTTCCTTCGAGTCACGTTAGAATATTTGAATATGCTCGGCTTATCCTACGGTTTTCCTTCTTCTTTCCAACCCCACCCCCCACCCCTACTATTTTTCTTCTGCTTCTTCTTCTCCTTCTTCTTCTTTAGTGATGTGAAAAAGTGGGTGGGGTTAAGAGAACAACTCGTGGAGAAGGCGTAAAGAGTAGACAGATTTATGACAAACGATTTGTCTAAGAAAACTTCTTTTCTTATATATTTTTTTTTTGTTCCTTTTCTACCATTACTTTCTCTTATTTTACAATTTTATTTAATATCTTTTATATTTGATCTTTATTTGTATCTTTTACCATTTCAAAAATTTAATTGAAACTTGTTCAATACACGATACAATAAAAGTTATCTATTTATTTATTTTTAATATTTTTCTTTTATTGTTAATTTAAAAAGTTTAATATATTTTTATTTTATTTTATTTAATTAAAAAATAAATTTAATTTGAAAATATAAAAATATTTGTATTTAAAGTAAATTTTATTCTAACAAATATTATTCACTTTATTTCTTAAATAGTGTAAATCAAGTAGTAAGAATACGTTATATGGTCAGACATTTGAAAGTATTACAAAAAAATTTCTTATATGATCAGACATTTATGTCATTTCTTTTATCGTTTTTTATTATTCATATTTTTCCTAAACATTGTTCTTTTATAAATGTTTAAGTATAACCAATTTCTTTTGTAAATCAATAGTTCAGTAAATCAGCAAATTCCTTTCTGTTTCGTGACTCATAATCCAGAGGTAAATACAGATCAGGTTGTACAGGAAATTGTGCTTCGCTCAGCAGACAGGTGTTTCCTGTTCGTACTCCTCGTATCTCTAGTGACCACTAATTTCATACACGACGTTGATATATCTAATTAACCTAATCTCGAGTATACGATCATTAGATTCTTCAAACTATTGCAATATAATTTAATTAATTTCATAATTAATTGTATATCTTGTTAAAAATTAAAAATAAATTTTGTTTTATTTATTATTTGTAATCTTAAATAATCATTCATAATCTTTTAAACAATTAATTTGAATCATGGAACGAATAAAAGATTATCGAACGATAGTAGGGACCATGATGATGATAATGATAATGATAATGATAATGATGATAGACGAAGGGAGAAAGAAGGGTATAAGTATCTCATTATAATTTTAACGATATGCGAAGACGGTGTTAAGCGACTCTAATTAAGTGAAATCGAGCATAGTAAGGGCACATTGCTGTACCTTAAATTAAATGCTTTCTAACGATGGATCTATCTTCCAACAGAGATGAACAATCCTTGTAATAAAACTAAAAATAATTACTGAAAAAATATTCCGTATGTTTTAAAATAAATATGTTAATTAATCTAATTTTGTTTCTTTTTTTCTATTGACAAAGATTATTTATAACAACGGTTATTTAGAAACATTTTTATAAACGATTTTTATGAATGAAACACGTCGTATCTCACATAAATGGGGAATCCCTCTTTACGTACTGCATAATATCCCTAGTTCAAAAGCGCCATCTACATTGCATTGATCCATCGATTGGCGCCAAATTGAACGAAACAAATGTACTTTAACGATAATTAAATTTACAAAAAAAAAAAAAAGAATTCTTTTTTAAACGTTTGATGGAACCTTTTCATTTTCTTTTCTTCTTTTCTTTCTTATAAAAATAAATTGAAACAACGAAGAAACGTCTAATGTACAAAACACAATATATACAAATTCTAATTGATGAGGATTTCCCCCATTGTTCTCGTTTATGGGGTTTAATTATTCACGATGGATATTATTTCAATGTACGTTTGCAAATTTTCACGGGGTATTAGAAGCGATTACTAATGACGGTTGTGCGTTTTAGCGGTTGGTATAGCTATAATACAGCCAATCAAGATGAAAGTGCATACACTATGTATTATCTTGTTCAAAGTTAACCGACTGGTTCATTCGGTGTAATTACCTATAGGAAATCTCTATCTATCTCTTCACATAAATTATTAATTAAAATCATTTTACAAACACTAATAACACTATACCACTATACCCACTCAACATTTGATGATGATGATGATGATGATAGAAACTTAGTTCATTAAATAAAAATAATTCAATGGAATTCAATTAGAAATACTAATTGTAAGATATAATAATAATAATAATATTATTATAAACAAAGTTTCTCAAATTATTTAATTGACTATATTAAGACGTTTCTATAAATTACTCTACAAACTATGTTTCCAAACATACTACGTTGAAATTCCTTTAATGTATATCCACTGCTTTCCATTAACGCGTTCAAAACTATGCACCCGCGTTATCTGGATCCTGTATAGATATGTTTTTACCTTGTAGTTTAACAATATATATATACAGTCAGATGAAATACATCTAAACGTCACGTTTACTATTATTGTCTTACAAAAGTTATTCCAATACATTAAACTTTCTAACTAAATGCATAACACATAATTAATAAATAACTTTTTAATACGAATTATCATTAAAAGCATATCTTTACTCATAAACAATCAGTTAAGTAGAACAAAATTTCAATTAAATATTAACAAATACATGTTTATCATTATCATCCAGTTAAATAAATAAAATTAGCCAATGAAATCATGAAACATAAAACATCTGATAATTGTAAATAAAAGTATTCAATGTAATCACACATTTCATACTTAAATGACTAAACATATGCTACTAGTTACTTCTAATATGTGTAGGTGTATATACAAGTGTAGGTTGAAATTGTAGATAGGGCAAATGTCGTGAAGGGTCTCTCTCACCTCTAGCATTATATAGAAGATTATCGTACTTCAAATATTTCCGATAAGTCGGTAGCACTTGGTAGTACCCTTTGTGCATGGCTAAGTAGTTATAATTCAGCCTACGAGCAGAAGTACATCACTCGGCAATATCCTAGGTAATAAATTAAATCAGAGAAGATAATCCAGCTGAGTCTATCTCATTCTCACTCTAACACTCACTCATTCTAACAGTTCAGTGTCTCTCTGTTCCAGGAGGTATCTATAAGGCCTTGGTCCGTAGCCAATGTCATAATGGAAGCGTGTAGTATCATCTAGGCAGAGTAGTAACACCTATGAGTAATCTGCTTTATACCAGAACCCCTTTCAGAGACTGCATTTCGATCCCTTTGTCATTATTCTAACCTGACTTTATCTATCTATTTTTTTATTCTTTTTCTCTTTTGGTTTCCTCTTCCTTTTTTTGGGTTCATTTCATTTTTCATAGTTAGTTATTTGTATTGATTGACTCTATTACAATTGATGTTAACCAACTGAAGTTGTATTTGAGTTTTAGATATTAGGGTTTAATGAAAAATATCTGCTTAGTTTGTTTTAATCTGGTTACTTAGTAGATACCCTTTCTAAAAACTGCAATTTGATCTCTTTGTGATTATTCTAACTTAACTTTATCTTTCTATCTTTTCTTTATTCTTTTTTTCTTTTGGTATCTTGTTCGTTCTTTTTGGTTCATTTTATTTTTCTTGTATCAATTAACTTTACTACAGTTGTAGGTAATCAACTAAGTTTGTATTTTGGTTTTAGATATCAGTGTTTAATGAAAAGTATCTACATAGTTGATTTTAAGTTGATTACTTGGTAGATAGTCTTTATGATAGCTTAAATAACAATTATTAATATTTCTTGTATCCTAAGTATGTAATAATTTAAAAATGTATCCTAAAACAACTTATATATCTCATATTTCTAAGAATAATTGTTAACAATAAAGAAATATTTATCCCAATAATAATAAACTATGTATAAGATTGTTTAATAAGCGGTTTCATAAAATACAATGAGTACAAGTAAAACAATAAATTAATTAGATTCATTCCATAGGGAACTAAATGAAATATTTGAGTACACGTAGGATTAGAGATAGTATTAGAATAATTTGTTATATTTAGAGATAGAATTAGATAACCAGTAAAACTGAGTTTTACTATTTGTCCTATTTCTTACAATTTCACATTTTTTCTTTCCTCCTACTTTCAATTTGTTTGTTCGTAATTGTTTTTGTTTCCTTTTTTTTAAATCTTCTTTCTAGTTCGTTTATGTTGAAGCTCATATGTACGATTGCAACATATATTTCAGTGTAAGAACAGACCTCTCGTATTTTCTCGTATCTTTCTGCGCATTACTTTTTTTTCCTGTATTTTGTTTTTTTATTTATTTTTTTTTTATTTTCTAAAACATCACGAGTGAATATACGCGTTTACAGATGAATTTCCGTGTACACGTCGGATGAAGGATTTCAACGTTAGTTTCATCTCTCTCTCTCTCTCTCTCTCTCTCTCTCATTCCCTCTAGCAATGCAATTTCTGTCCTTGTTCCACTAGAGTAAAGAGAATACATTACGTAGGCATCAAGCGTGTTCTCTGGGTATACGTGTTTAGGCAAAGCTGGAGTAACACTGATTAGGAAAATTTACGGAAAATGCTTTCAGTCAAAACTAATTAAATCTTGGTAATCCTCATCTACGTTTGGATTTTAGAAGATAAGATCGTACGTGGTTGTGTGTTTGGATTTAAGATCACAAGCTTTTGTGATTAAATCTTATTTTCTTCTTCTTCTTCTTTTTCTTCTTCACAATTTTATCGTGAATTTGGTAATAATATTTTGTACAATTATTATGATTAATATTAATAAATAGTTTTAAAAATTAATTTTATCAATTTTTTAAATAAGGAAATATTATTTGAAATAGAAATGAATTTAAGTGTGCACCGAAAATGGAACACATGACTAGGAATGCATTGGAGATATTAATACTAACAAAATTTTTAATATACATATGTATGTGTGTGTGTGTGTGTAGAATGAACGTGATTCGATTTTTCGTATAATGTCACCAAATTCAATTTAAATTTTTCTGTGGAATTGACGCGTCAGTAGAAATAAGCGTACATTGGTACCAATATGTTTTTTTTTTTATATACAAAACTACACTCTCTCAATATATACACGTACATATAAATGTATATATATTATTCCTATGTAAGTAAATAAATGCTATTTCGTATTACATCGATTCTCGTTTCAACGTCAACGTCAAATATATATTTTTCTTAGATAAGGTTGAATTTATCGAACGTTTAGTGAAAATTGGCAAAACATTCTTGACTGAAACGTTATTAAAATTACTCGATTATGGAAATCGGTGGATGGCTTATTAACAAATATTCCAAAATGTCATTTTGGAAACATATCAAATATGATTTCAACAAACGTTGTTTGTCTTTTGATCGTTTAATTAATAAAATTATAATTTCACGTAGAAATTCGTTTTCAACGTTTGTAGCCTGTTAAATCTGTTAAAAATATTAATAAAAATAAATATGAAAATAGAATCAATGTTGCCATGAATGTTTGTTTTTATACAATAAAATTCTATTTCAATTTTTTGTTTAATCTATCAGCGTGTCAGAAGAAATAAACGAACATTGATTTCTTTTTTTTATAAACAAAACTACTCTCTCATACATACACATATATATATATATATATATAGTTTGATATATGTGAATAAATAATACTTTGTATTACAAATTTCGTTTCAACGTCAACTACAACCTGTAATTTATTTTGTTCACATGCATTACGCTTATTGAACATTTAATCAAAATTAAAAGAACACATCTTGTTTTGACTAAAACATATGTTTAAAAAGAAAAATATAAAAACAAATTTGCATAAAATCAAATCAATGCGATATGATTTTATTTTGTGAATCATACAATTAAATTTCATTGAAGTTTTTCATTAGAATCATCGTTCCAGAAGAAATAGACGAACATTGATTTCTTTTTTATATACGAAACTACTACTATCTCAATATACACACATATAAATACAGACACACACACATATATATATATATATATATAGTTTGATGTATGTAAATACATAGTACTTCCTATTACATCGACTCTCGTTTCAACGTCAACGTTTACTACGGTGTTGAACCGTTCTCGCGAAAATGTTCAACGTGTTTTCGTTGAAAAAGGGCAGAACGTGGAAAAAGCGTGGAAACCGATCCGCTCTTGCGGAAATTCGAAATGAGAGAGTGTAAGATATCGTATAGCAGAGATAACTACTGCGATATCACGCGAATACTTCCAATAAAAAGTTTCGTCGCGAAATTCTTTCTCTACTTTTATCTTTTTTTTCCTTACTCCCCACTCCCAATCCTATCCCCACTCTTTTAACTTTCCCCTTCTCTTTCTGTTAAACACAAACTTAGACACACACGCATATACTCTTTCTATCTTTTCTTTTAATTCAATCTATTTCTCTCACTTTTTTTTTTCACTTTTAAATTCTTCTGTATGATTCACGTTTCATCTTACATAGAAAAATTGACTCGTATCTTGTTTGTTGTTTTTTTTTTTTTTTTATTTCTTCTATATCATCTTCTTCTTTTTAAATGTTTTACTCTTTTTCTACACTTTGATAAAACTTTTTAATTTTTCCTCTAAACTAGACTGCAATACAAAACTTTTCTATTCTCTCTTCAGTCAAGATGCTCAACCTATTTGTTTTTTCTTTTCTTTTTTTTTTTTGTTGGTTGGTTGTTCGTTTTACTTCAACTTTTGACGAAACCTGTACGATTAAACTACTATAATATTTTCTTTCTTATTGTATTATATTATCAATTATTTTGTTGTTGTTATAGAAATTTAATAATAATTATTGTTTATATAGAAAATAGAATCAATGTTGTGTGTGTGTGTGTGTGGATGATTTTTTGTTTTATGGAATTAAATTCTATTAAAATTTTTAGTATCAACGTGTCAAAAGAAATAAATGAACATTGATTCCATTTTTTATATCTTTTTTATATATACATAAATTACGTGTCACGTTGTTTGTACGCAATGAACTCCTAAACTACTGAATCGATTTTAATCAAATTTTCCACACTGTGTACAGTTTCATTCAACTTGAAAGATAGGATAATTTATATCTCAATTTATAATCGAAATTATTAGTTTATTAACGAAGAGTCATAATTATCTCTGTTAATTCGATAAGATTCTAACAGATGGCGGTATAAGTTAATTCGTTGACTTAAAAACGTGTGTATCGGACTGATTGTAAGCCATAGCAACGCGTGATGGGGCACCCTTAGTATTATATATATATTGTTTATATATTTCTTTGAAAAATATTTTCTTCATTTAATCCTTATTCGATAAAACTTAGTACAAGTGATTGATTTCTGATTTGATAAGCATCTTGTATTTTAATCATCGATGTTATCAATACATTTTCTGATACGTTATGTAATAATTAACCAAATCTAACTAACAGTTCTAACTAAAGATAGATGATACGTATTCATAGATACATTTTGTATGTATTTGTCTAAACGTAAATGCAACATTGTTAAACGTAATAATACGATTGCAATGTAAATGCGATATTAATGTGATACGATGATAATGATTAATAATTGATCATATATAATAAATAATAATTCACATTGAAATACACTAATTAAAAATATATCCTTGTTTTTTTTTTTGTTTAAAAAAAGAAGAAGGGAATAATAAATTATTATCTTTTCAAATTTACATTTTTCTTCGTTGTAATATCTTCTTTCTTTTTTTTTTTTTTTTACTTTCTTATTTCGTAAAAGAATCTTTTTCACGACACTTTTGATCAACGATTCTGCAGTTGAAAGCTGTCTAAGTTTGTTTCGTGCTTTGACGAGAGGAACTTTAAAGAATGAAAATTTAATAGAAAGAAGTAGAAAAAAAAATAAAGTATGGGAAAAGAAAATGGTGGATAAAAAATGTCGGAGCTTTTAGTTCGTTGAAAAAAATATCTACGAAGAAGGATAAGAAAAAATAAAAATCTACATTGACGATGATGATAATTATAATAACAATAATAATTATTATTATTATAATAATAAAGAATATGTATTTTCTTTGTTATTCTTCCTTTCTTCATCTCCTAGTTATTTTTTTTTTCTTCTTTTGCTTCGTTATACTTTATAAAACATTACCGGAGCCGAAAACAAAATAAATCATGGACGTCCGGTGTAAGAAATAAAGAAATAAAGAAAGAAAGAGAAAGAATGATAGAAAGAGAGAGAAATTCACGGGGAAAAGTTTAACGACGCGAAACGACGCGTTTGAAATTCAACGTGGAAAGAGATTAATGCGAGATTATTACGAGAAAGAGAGAGAGAGAGAGAGAGAGAGAGATGAATTCGAACGTTTCATAATCGTCGTTCTAGTAGACCACGGCTGGTGGCGACACCCGGTCACCAAAATAGATCTTACCGATTGTTCTCTACACGATCTTGATTAAAACCTTCCGAAATTTATAATTAATATCCTTCGTTGAATCGAAATTTTATATCTGATTTAACATTTTCAATCAAAACAATTTTATATAATTTAAAATATAAAAACAATTTTATTACGATACGAGTTTAATATTTTACTTAAAGGTTAGAATTTATATTATAATTTTATTAGTTGTAATTGTTTTGTTACTTAAAATGAAATTGTAATGATTGTTAAATATCGCAAAATATTAAACTAATTTTTAAATTAATTTTTGTTTCGTTATATTTGCCATATTTGACACGCAGCAAATTGGCGCGCAAGTAATGCATAACCTCAAAATCATTGCACTTCTAGAATATTGGAGACAAATATTTTATCTTTAAAAACATTTGCTAATAAAAAACAAATAACATTTACCTTTTTAATTAGGTTACATTTACAAAATTCAATCATTCGCAATTTTATTTAAAACGTCAATTGACTCTAAATCAAAATAGAATACGTAAAAAGGAAGATAATTGCTTGCTTCACTTACAAGCGAAAAAAAAAATGAATTTATTTTTACAAATGTGTTATTTTAAATAATAATTATATATTTTTTTTTCTTAAATAATTAATAACATTGATAAACTAAATATATATAAATAGATATTTAGAAAAAGTATTCAGGAATACAAGCGTTTGACCAATTAGATGGTGAAGCATCTGAGAGTAGGGGTAGTTAACTGTAGAGAAGGCACCTGCCACTATTACCGGTAATGTAATTCTCCACCATCTTGCGTTTGAATTTCCGCGTAAGCTACAGAGCAATTACCATAAACTAAGTAGACGATGTTCGGTTGAATAATTGTTCGGAAACGTGTGCCACTAAATGAATTTTCACGATGCATGCATGCTTTACATCCATACACATATATATATACAAACACATACGTGACATTCGTACATACATTCGCACACACATACTTTTCATAAGTAATTGTAAAAAGAAGAGTTATTCGTTACTGTAAATTAATCTCTTTGAGAATCAATTTCAAATAACTCAGATAAACGTCAAACGATTATTCAATAATTGTGTACATTGTAAACAATTGTATTTTTTATTTCAATGCAAATAATTATTATTTAATCGTTTATATAATTTTTATTTAATTTTTTAATAAGAATATTAATTCTTATGATAAAATTTATGGGAGAGTGCATATCTTGTCATTCGTTTATTAACTTAAGTAGATTAATTCGTACTAACAGAAACTCTCAGAAAGAGATGGAAGTAAAAGGGAAAAGGATTTCATTTTGAAATAGTCAAATTCTTGAGAGATACTTTACTTGCTTTAAATTATTTTTATCTTTTTACTTCACTACTATCTGATTTATTATCTTAAATCATAGCAAGTGACTATGTAACTTTCAATTTTCTTATTCACAACCATATCATTCCTTATATAAACAACCGTGAGAGAGAATCATCAAATTAAACATTTGAAATATTCCAAATCTATTCTAACTAACATAACCTTAAATTCTCTTATTATGAGACATAAAAATTGAATCTTTCCTTACCAGTAAAAACTACTTATCAAATATTCTAACTCACAATCATATCCTTCCTTATATGAACATCCGTGAACCATCAAATTAAACTTTAAAATATTCCAAATCTAATCTAACTAACATAACCTTAAATTCTCTTATTATAAAACATAAAAATTGAATCTTTTCTTAGCCCAGTAAACACTATTTAAAAAAATTTACATATATATATATACATATACTTAAAACAAAAGTTATCCTAGTAACTTTTAGAAGGACCAGTGTCATATCAAAATACCCTAGGTATAGTTATCCATTCCCTATCACTATATTTGTCGGAAGAGAACAATTTGAATTGACGATAGCTCTTTGCCAAAGAATAATGGAATTACCGTAGTAATCATGATAACTTTCCGGTTTCTACTGTAGGGTGAAAGAGGGTGGAGGGGGAAAGTGTGGGTGACTCTCTATAACATCGACTATAATACTGTTCTCTCGTCTAGTATAACTATTCGTACTTTGCATCGAAGCCCTAGCAAAGCTTTCGTGCCATAACCTGGGACAGTTTCTGTTCTATCCCCCAACTTTCCCTTTTCCCTACTCCCCTCGTCTCTCTTGCTACTCCAACCTCTTTCTACCCCACCATTTCTCTTTCCAACCTTTCTCATCCAACCCACTTTGACGCCCACTCAACCCCCTCTTTCTCTGTCTAAAGCATGGAAAAGTTACTCGGAGATAGAGAGAAAGGTGAAAGTGCAGTCAGTAATTCGAAAGCGGATTATATAACTGAAAATCCGGGTGCATTCGTGCTGAATACTACTACCACCTCGTTCAGTATATATATATATATATATATAGATAGTTTAACCATCTACCCATCTACCAACTCAACCACCACCACCACTACTATTACTATATTCCTCTCATTTCTGTAAATCGGTCGGATGGGGTAGTATTGGTGAATGTCCGAGAATGATATTGCAGAAGGTATGCTCTTTTCATACTTAGGATAAACGGCATACTATTCTCAAGGTAATATGATTTTAGTATCGTTCAGTTATTTTTGTTTGTTTGTTTGTTAATTTTTCGATTGCTTTAGAATCGTTGTATTTTTATCAATAATATTATAATTGATATGTTTTATAAAAATTATATTATATAATATATTAACATTATTATTTATATAACATTATATTTATAATGTAATGTGGTATTATTATATAATAATACAATAATATAATATAATATTAATAAATATAATTTATAATAACATTATTTTATTTTTGATCAAAAGTTTTATAAATTATTTTCTAATTTTCTTTAATTATAATTATTATCTTTGGTACGTTTAGTCAATTAATTTTGTCATCATTTAATTGTTAATAATTATTTCAAAAATATTTGAATATTTTTCATTGAAATAATTTTCAAATTATTATCCTATCTTGTTGCTAATTTTTATCTATATAAAAATAACAAATAAAATAATAATATAATATGACAAATATTTTCATTTAATATTAATAATATTTTCGTACCAATAATAAATTCATTTATAAATATATTTATTTTTTCCTTTTTATGGTTGCTGATTTTGAATGAAAGATTTAATGAATAAAAAATTGTAACGATGAAGAATATAATTATTTTTCAATAATATTTCTCAAATTATTATTATAATAAAAAAAAAAATAAAAAAATAAGAAAGATCGATGTATCAAGTTCATTCATACCCCTCATTTTCTCACTAATGATAAAATATTTCACGATCATCACCCCTAACGTATTACATTTTCTTACCCTCGTAGATCAAAAATAGGGAAGGGGATTTAAGATTACGAGCAATACGTATTATACGTATTCTGATATCTTGGAAATAACGAGATCGTAAGATACTCTTTCCTTTTCTGACAATAACGAGATTCAACTGTCATACCAATCGTTTCGTTTTCGTAATACTTCACAAATCCATTTATTCATTTTTTTGTTGTTGTTGATTGAATTTTTTTTCTATTATTTTCTCGTTCCTTAGTAACAAGGGGGTTTGGGAGGTTTATAAAAAAAAAAAACCTAGAAACAAAATGTTCATTTTACTTTTCATCATTTAAACAAATGTCTGACAAATGAAACTCAAACATTGTTGATTTTCAATTTGACTTATTAAAACAATGAAGAATATTCTATAAATTTAATGAAAAGAAAAAAAAACAAAAGAAAAGAAAAGAAGGTAAAGTAAGGTTAGTTTTTATAAAGACAAAAGAGAAGAAAAAAAAATCAAAGGACAATGTTAAGAGGAAGAAAAAGCAGCTTTGGCTATCTCTGTTTCAAGTAGCGAGTCCTTAAACTACCACTACCACCATCATCACCATCCTTGTCGTCCCTATCCCTTTGCGTATTTACTTACGTACAGGTTTCGAAGATAAAAAGAATCCTAAAAAGGGACTACTGCGAGTTAGTCGATTTTCTAAAGCTTTCATCCCTTCACTTCATTCTCCCCCACCTTTACTCTCATTCTTCTCACACCCTTCATTTTTTTTTCCGTACCGAAGCTTCTTTGATTCACAGTGATCTAAATTGAAAAAGAATGAAAGAAGAAGATAAAAAAAAAAAAAAAGAAAAAAAAACGGAACGAGATGAAAAAAAAAGAATAATAGAAAGAAAAAAAAAAATATTCGGGCCGAACAAAATGACTTGAATTTTAAACGTTCCAGAAAAGAAGAAAAGAAGAAAAGAAAAGAAAAGAAAAGGAAAAAAAAAGAAAAAAGGAAAAAGAGAAAGGTAGGATTGAACGTATGTTCCCCTTCTTTTGAAATATGAAGAGAATGTTCTGAAGTTATAAGGGCGTGGCATATGTGTAAGTACGTGTATAAGTGTGTGTTTGTATGCATGCATGCACATATATAGAGTGGATACCTTCGACCTTCGAACTTCTCCCGTGTGCATCGCTTGAAGGAATGTTAAATCCAGTCTTTGGGAAGATAACCTTATCTTTGGTACCATCCAGAAGACATACCACCAACGGAGAGTGGTATTTCAATCTTTTTTTTTTTTTTCTTTCTTTATACGCAGAAAACGTGCCACCTCTTCAACCAAAATCTTCTGCAGAGATAACGTTTTGTATAATAACATTCGATTTTATGGATAATAGATTTCAATTTGACTCTGAGATTCTTTACGTGATATTATTTTTAAATCATACATTTATTTTTTGTTATTGTCATTAATATATAATCATTTTTTTTTTTTTTTTTAATTTTATTTGAGTAAGGTTTTTAGTTTTCTTTGCTCGGTTTGCAGATTTGCATTAATGTGGGAACTTTTGGGAAATAGACTGTATATTTTGTTAAGTTGCATTTCCTATTTAGTTTTAAGTTAATATTAAGATAATTTTTGTTATATTATAATCATTTTATTTTATTTGTGTAAGATTTTATCTTTTCATTTTTCGTTTTGTAGATTCGCATCAATGTTGGAATTTTTTGAAAACAGACTGTATATTTTATTATGTTGCATTTCTATATTTATATATAGTTTTAAGTTTATATTAAGATAATTTAATTGTGTATTAATTATAAAAATATTAGTAAAATATTAGTTTAATGCATGATTTCAATGCAAGAAAATAAAAAATAAATTGTAACAGAAGAACATAACCTATAAGAAGGTGGCACGTTCCAACTCTGTAGTAAATTTTTACAAATTCTATAAAAACTTGATCATTTTAAACAAGAAATTTTCTCAAAAATACACTTAAACAATTACTTCTTATAATTACATTTATATATCTACATTTATACATAATTATTTTCTTACATAATTAAATTTGAAAGTATCCTGTTAAAATTATAAAACTTCTACAATTGTTTTCTACCTTCTAAAAAAAAAAAACAAAAAAAAATAGTAAAAAAGAACACGTACATCCTAAATTTGTTTATAATCATAAAAAATATTCATTATTTGCAAAACTATCGTCTACGAATTAGTTAGCTTTTTTTTTATCTTTTATATTTTGTTTCCCCTTGAAGTTTACCTAAAGCATTTTCTAACATTCATCAAGCCGTTAATAACTGGAAAATAATTCTTCTTGATAGTCAAAGAAAGAAAAAAGAAAAGAGAAAAAAACTGCATTATGTTTAATTATGTAGTAGCAAACAATATCCAAGCATTGTGCTTGTTCTATGGTTTATCCAACTGTATACCCAAGAGAGTTATCTCAACGATATTCATAAAAGTTACAAACATTTTTAACGTTCAAGGATATTACAATCTTTTATTATTATTATTATTATTATTATTATTATTATTATTATTATTATTACTATCCTTTATTCTTTATATATTTCGTTGTTTGTTGAATACAATAAGATCATATCCTTAACACCAATTACGTTTAATGTATTTCCAAGTAAACGTAAATGAGTACAAGTTGAAAAATACCATCGTTGGGTTATATTCTGTCGGAATGTTTTAGTTTTTTCCCTTCTTTCCGCTTTTCAAAACTAAATGTTACAATGGAAGATTAAAATGAAAATAAAAAAGAAACCTTTTGGTTTGATATGAAAGATAAAAGAAATGATAAAAAAAAAAAAATAAGACAAAATTAAAGTAATCTCCCGAGAGCTATCTTGTCGATAGTATTCGATGAAAACTAAACAAGAAAGAGAAATAGAGAGTGAGAGAGAGAGAGAGAGAGAGAGAGAGAGAGAAACAAAAATTCGATTAAATTCTTCAAATACTAGAACAACAGACCTTTTATTTCAAACTAGAATCATTAGATAAATAAAATAGATATAGATAGATAAAAAAGGAGATAAAAGATTATAGTTAACGTTGAGAATGAAAATAGTATCCAAAGTTATGGTCTTTGTGAAATTACTCGGAAATGTTCCAGTAAAATAGAATAAGAGAACAAAATGTGAGAAAATAAGGATAGTAAAAAGAGAAATGGAGATTAGAACTATCTATCTATCTATCTATCTATCTATCTATCTATTTATCTATCTATCCATCTATCTTTTTTATATCATCTGGTATGTCATAACAGTGTGAATAATTTGACGTCTGTGAGTTGAATACGTTCTGGTTGGTAATAAGAATAGGAACCTTTTGCACACCCGTTACTTCTAATATTATACATATATATATCACTCTTTCTCTCTCTTTCTAACTTTCTAAACTCAAGTGGTAAAACCGATGTGTTTTATCAGTGAAAAGGGTCTCGTAAGACACTAACCTTCCCTGAAAACGAACTTAAACTTGGGTTACAATTTAAAGGGATTTTTCAGAAAAATTTTCAAACGATTGATCAAAGACAAAAAGAATAGAATGAACCACCTAAATTTGTTTCAGGATAATTCATGGTGTTTTAAAGTTTGATCAAGGATTCAAGTTTGGAAACTAACCTAATTTTAGGGTCGTAATTTTATTATCAATAAGTTTACAAAAATTTTAAAGGATAATGTTTAATGGTAAAAAGAATGAACTGCTATTGAGATTTGTTAAAATAAGGTTTGTTGAAACAATTTATATTTATTTATTTAGTTTTGTTGAATTATGGTAACATAGGTGTCGAAAACTAATTTAATCTAAACCCCCAATAATTTCCATTGAAATTTTCTCCAACTATAAAACAAAGCTCATCGATTTCAATCAACACTACTACAATTTTCATAGAAATAATCCTTAACCAATAATAGTTTAGAAATTAAATTTTTTCTTTTTAATTATGGTAACATAGGTGTCGAAAACTAATTTAATCTAAACCCCCAATAATTTCCATTGAAATTTTCTCCAACTATAAAACAAAGCTCATCGACTTCAATCAACACTACTACAATTTTCATAGAAATAATCCTTAACCAATAATAGTTTAGAAATTGAATACTAGCTACAATTTTCCTCTTCTAACGTTTGTATTTATATAAAACAAAGTTTCAAATTCAACTGGATTATTACTACCTAGTAGAATTAAGAGTAAACGTTACTCTCGTTTTCACACAATATTGGAGAATTAAATGACATTTTCCCTAGCTCACTCTCACCCCTTCACATCTCTAACTCAAACCAACGATTTTCCCTATTCCCCGTTTCTTGTCAAAGTCTCTCTAGGAAGTTTTAACTCGACCATTTGAAAGTGACGATTTAATGCCTTGTATATTTAAGAGATTGCTTTTACTACTACGAGAAAACGGGAATTTCATCTTTCTCTCTCTCTCTTTCTCTCTTTTTTTTCTCTTTCTCACACTCTCACCATTTCTTTCCAAAAGTTATTTCTACTTTCTTAGCAATAATAACACGCCTCTTTGCTACGTGAAAGATAAAAATAAAAGAAACATGAATTCTTTAAACCTATTCATTCTTATCTATCCCCACTCCTATCCCGTATCCCCACTTCGATTCCTGATCCCCACTCCCGTTCGTTACCCCCACCATCTTGCTACGCACATCCTCTCTTTTTCTGTCATTCTTTTTTTATTTATTTAAGCATTAAAAACAGTTTTCAAATGGGAATATGAAAAAATGGTAGAACGGTAAAATTTTGTTTCAGAATTAAACCCAATTCTAGTATAAAAATAAAATCATATTTCTAGTTTCTTCTTCCGTACTAGCAGCCGTAGTTAGCCGTTTCGTCCCTTTAAATTCAAATAAGTTCATTTTCTTTTTAAAACTACTTTTTATTTCTCATCTAGCACCGCGTCTTCGGTTCTATTTTTTTTTTTTTTTTTACTTCTTCTTCTTCTTCTTCTTCTTCTACTACTTCTTTTCGTCGGTGTAAGTAAAAGTAAAAACTTTTGCGAAAGATTCCACTCCCCTAACCCCAAGCACCGTCTAGCATAAAAAAAAAAAATCGAATCATAATTTAAATATCTCGAAAGGGCTGCTTTCGTACGGGGGTTTGCTCGGAAATTTTCTTTTCTACCTGATTTACTTCATCCCCTACTATCAACCCCACCATTCTGCAGTTCCTCACTGATCTTATTCGATATATATATGTATATTGTATTTGGTTGAAGTTTGAAAGATGGGAGTGGGGAAGGGGACTCATTGACAAAATTAAAATTCTACGAATCCAATTGAGATTAGGTTTTAAATAAACAACAATTTGATAAGAAGAAAAAATTCATCTACTTTTTTGTTTTAGAAAGATTTAAATTTAAATTAAAGTTTCTTATTTAGAAAAAAAAAAAAATAATAATAAAATGAAACTTTGATAAAACTTTGTACATTTGTTATACATTTATTTTTGTCATCGAGATAAAATTTGCTAACTTTTGGTAGGGGTAGTATTTTATTTTTAATTTTTTTTTTTTTCATACCAGTCAACGTTTCGTATCTGAAAAAATGTTTGTTTTTTTTTTTAATTTGTTCATAAAAGATATAAAAATTTATAAAATACAAATTTTTTTTCCCCGGTACTTTTGATGTTCTATTTTTTTTTCATTCGTTCATTTATGTTGGTTGTTTAGAATATATAGTAGAATGAAGAAAATACTTATAACCCATGGAGAAACGTGAAATAGGTTGAAATTAGTTCTCGTCTGTAGTGGATTTCGGAAATAACGAGAATTCCTTTCTTCATTTCCTTCTCGGTGTTATTCCCTCTCTCTCTCTCTCTCTCTCTCTCTATTTCTTTCTCCCATACACTTTATCTTTATCTTTATTTTTCTCTCTCTCTTTTTCACATCGTTAAAGTTCGAGGGAAGTACTCTGAGCATAAAAACGGCACGTAAGTCGGTCCCTGGTCCTATTCATAATGAGTTCTTTTCTCTAATTTATGATCTACTATAAACACGAAAATTGCAGTTCGTGTCCAACTCACACATTCTTTTTTTATTTTTTTTTTAAATTAAAATGTCACTTAAAAAGAAAACAAAAGGATATAGTCAAACGTACAAAATATTTTACTAATTTTTATTACACTACTGTACCATTTATTATTAATTTTAGTATTAATATTTGTTAGTAATACCAAAACGATGTATTATAATATTAATTTAAAATTATTATAATAAAAATAAAATTATATACTGTGTTATGAATATAAAAATTTATTTGTTATTGTTAATTATTTTATATAAATTATTTTTTTTTAATAAAAAATTATAATATAATATATAATATTATATAAAAATTTATTTAATGAAATATTATTATTAAATATATTATAATTATTACGGAATGTAATGTCAAATAATATTAATAATTATAAAATAATTTGAAGAAATAAAAAAAAAATATTACAAATATATCCTAATGTTTTATTTTAAATATAATTGTACGAAAGTTAAATAAAATAATATTTTCTATTTCGATAAATTTAGGTGCATTCATGTAAATGTTTGTTCAGCTTTCTTTCTGCTAGCAGTTTCGTAGCTCGAAAGCTCGCATCTTTAAAAAACTTTGCTACTTTTAGCAAACCATATTCTCCCACTCTTTCTCCTTACCCCCTCTTTTTCTCTTTTTTCTCTCTCTCTCTCTCACTCTCTTTTTCGTTCTACGCTTTTCTTCTTCTCTTGAAACGAAACTTTTTCGAAGCAAGGCAAACCACCACCTTCCACTGAATTCTTATTGGTCCTAAACGAAGTTTCTACGGCTCGTTGCTTGCCAGCTAGCGACGACTTTTTCCTACAAACATTTTCTGCTTACGTTTACCTTGAGTTTCGAGCCACGTTATACATATATATATATATTTTACCGAACTGTACTACGTCTCCCACTACTTTTATTTTTATTTATGTTTTTCTCGAATTTTTTATGGTAAGAGGAAAAAAAAAGGATCAAACATAAACGATTATAGTTATAGAGGAGTGGGGGTAAATCAAACGAAAGATGACAACACACGTATCTGAATATTTAAACAAACCAAAAAAAAGAACGAATCAAAAGTATCATAGATCAAAGAAATAAATAAAATGATAAAAGATAACTCATCGTTTTTCTAGATTTCCATGAAAAAGAAAAAGAAGTAAACCATAACATGGTTTTGAAACTCTTGAGAGTTGAAACCGCAGCAACAGATAAATCAAAACTGGTCATGAAACTTTTTAAGTGCCTCAAACTCGTGTTCTGGGAACAAGTCAAAATGTTGGTAGCAGTGGTGGGGGGAAGTGAAAGGGGTAGGAGATGCTGTTCCTGTTCTTGGTGTGGTACTATTTCTGATTCTATTGCTATACTGGGTACCGGTGAGATGGTAGATGCTTACTGGTGATTGTGGTAGTTTGGTTGGCTTATTCGACGATCCTTTCAAAGGAAATAACGCGTATGTTGGGAATATGGTGCCGAAAAGTTAGCCAAGTATCCACCTGTGAAAGATCCTAACTTCCTACGAACGAAACTTTCTAACTGGCATATCCTTCGATGCTATATGCCACCCTCTCTCTCTCTCTTCACCCCTTCGTCTTTTCATCCCTTCTACTTACTACTATCTTTCAAATTTATTAGCTTTTCGTATTTCTTTCATTTTTTTTTTATTTTGAAGGATAAAAGATTTTTTTCTAAGTTGAACGTTGTTAATAAAATAAATAAATTTATGGTGTTTTAGTTGAATTATAAGTTAATTTAATAAATGAAATTGTGATATTCAATTGATTGGATCAATTTAAGGGTATAATATTAATTAATTTTACTTATCATTATATATATATATATATATATAAATTACGTGTCACGTCGTTTGTTCGTAATGGACTCCTAAACTACTTAACCGATTTTAATAAAATTTTACACACTGTGTGCAACTTCATCCAACTTGAAAGATAGGATAGTTTATATTTCAATTTATAATCGCAATATTATTTTATTGCGAATTATTTGTTTATTAACAAAGAGTCATGATTATCTCTGTTAGTTCGATACGATTCTAACAGATGGCGGTATAAAGTGATTCGTTGACTTAAAGACGTGTGTATCGGATTGACAGTGAGCCACAGCAACGCGTGGCAGGGCACCCCTAGTATATATATTATAATATTATTAATTTTATATACACTTATTATATTATTATTAATACTATATACCAATTATAAATTAATTATAATTAAAATTTGATATAGTTAGAGATTAATTAAATTGTAAACGCGCGACAATGTTTAAAAGTTAATTTAAAATAAAATTTAGAAAGATGAAGTTGGAAAATAAGAGAAGAGAAGAGAAGAGAATAACAACTCGTTGTAATAGTGTATACCGAATTATAAAAGTTTCCCTTTTGGTATCACAAGGGATTTACTTGGTAACGTACACGGAGAATTACTAGTCTGCTACAGTGTCAGATTCTCGTATGCAGTCTCGCAGGTGGTACGCAGTAGCAATCAACGAAGTTCCTTCAGAGTTTACGATATATCTTGTTGTTCGTAATGATCAATCATAGAGACGTAGGAAAGTAACGAAATTTAATCAGGAATAATGGAATAACGTCTTACAAGAAATAAAATATCTTTTTTAGTAATAACATTAGCAAAAAAGAACAAATCGTACAACTTATTCGATCATTTTATGTTTGTCTTAGGTTGGAAGCCCTTAATTGTTCAATTTTAATTCATCAATCATATGTTTTTTTTTTTTTCATAATTTATCTAACGATCATAAAATAATAAATATTTTCTATATGTGTACGTGAGTGTATGCAATTTACTATAAGGTGTTTCAATCCAGTTGTTTCACATGAGAGATAAGATCCTAAATAAATTTATTTCATTTAATTATAAGAGGATTTTATCTAAGATAAAATAGTGTTAAAATATCTTGAATATTTCATACGTACGTATAAATATATATATGTGTGTGTATAGTTTTCGGCAAGGGTATCACAAAGGAAATCCTGTTAAATTGCACACATAGAACCGTTGTTGCACATCGTGTGTCAAACGACACACAATATCCTCTTAAATGTAAAATAAGCTAGGTGACGATATTATCTTGAACACATCCCTAAAACTTAAGCCCCCTTTCTTCCACCACCCCCCATACCATACTTACGACTCGGAATCTGATTATTAAGGAGTTTTAGGTATATTCCTAGGTATATCTAGGTTATACTATCTAGTACAGGTAGTAGATAATGGAATAGGTTCGTATTATTATCATCATTCTCATCGTGGCAGAGAAAATGTTTGAGTCATCTTCTTTGAAAGTCTTAAGATCAAATTTCACTGCTCGTAATACCATCTGCTTCTCAATAACCTATTAAATCTTTAATCAAAGAATTCCCCCCCCCCCAACCCTCCTACCTTTTTTCTTTATACCTTTTACTATCGCTATTATAACAACATAAAGTTAGATCAAAATATTAATTATCTTGATAGTTAATTTAAGACGATCTTAACTTTCATTTATCAAAAAATAATTTCATCGATAATTAATGAGAACCATAAATGTCTCGAATGAAGAATATTTCATTTTCCTATTCAAATATTTTACATTTAATCGGATTCAATGGAAATGATCAAAAGTATATTTCAATTGATAGATATATAAAATGATTGATAAAATTAATAATACAAAAGAAAATACGCGAATAAAATAACGTTTGAATTCTAAGATATCTGTATTCTATGTGCATGCGTATGTATATATGTGTTTGTATGCTTGTGTGTACAGTATACAATCATAATCAAGAAGATAGAAACGTAATCCCTTGAAACCTATAGACGTGACATAGACCGGGTAGTTGCGAACAAAGCATAAATCACAAAGCACCGAACATTCGTTACACGCTATGTGGACCATGAAATGCACCCACATTCTCTAACAACAATTCTCCATTCGTCTTTGTATTAATGTCTACACGTTTATCATTCTCTCTCTCTCCTTCTCTCTACACATACATACATATATATATAAACACATCTGTAGATATATATGTATTAACAATTACGAATAATCAACTATTCTAACTTTTGCGTACGGCGAAGATACTTAAGAACAAACACACACACAGGATACATAAATATTAATTCTATATATATATACGAATGCATATTTATTAACGTGATACGTTACACTTTGCAAAAACAGGTTCGTCTGACTGAATTGAGAATTATTTACACAGAAAGTAACTCGTAGAGTTCGCGATGGATTTACTTTACGTTTGACTACATTCGTATACATACTACTTGCTTTTACTACTGGTAAGTAGTATAAGTAAAAACGTACGTTTATCGAGAGATAACATTTATATTATTCGTCTTTGGTTTAATCTCATTCTTTCTATCCTTCCTTTTTTTTTCTTTTTCTATTTCGATAAATCGTTTCTCATCCTTCTTCAGTTCCTATTTTCCTACCCCCCATCCACCCTTTCTCTGATTCTACAACAACCAAGCCCCCAAATCATTCCTGCTTTTTTTTTTATCTCTTTCAGTCTTTCTCTTCGTGGTACACGTTCTATTTGAAGGTCTCGTATTTATTAGGATCGAAGTCCTTTCCGAACAATAGAAACTTTCGAGGATGGTCTAAATGAGCCGATGCGAACGGAATACGAGACGCAGTAAACGCGCGTGATAGGATGCAGGAATGAGTTCTTTCGTTGAATTTTTATCGTTACGATCGATATGAAAGAATAAGAAGAAAAAACAAATAAAAAAAAAAAAAGAAATAAAAAGAATGAAAAAAATATCAGCTATACGGAATCAGGAAAAATTTTCTTCTCCTTTCTAAATTAGTTTCTTGTGAATAACAAATGAAATAGAAAGAATTAGGTATGTAAAATAGTAATAATATCATTTATAATTAAATTATTACGCTTATTAACAATATTATATATGTATACAATTATTATTTATAATATTTTATAGAGATGTTTATGATGGATTTACTTTATGTCTGCCTATTTTCGTATACTTACTACTTGCTCTTACTACTAAACGTATATATAATAGGTAAAAATATACATATATATAATAAAATCAAATGATATTAAAAGACAAACGTTATTATTAACATTTATAGATAATATTAAATATTATAAAATTATTATAAACAATATTTTGATACCATAAAAATGAAGAATATAATTTTTTTTGTAACAAATGATTCTTATATTGTTAAATTACGATTCGAATGTATAAATAACCAACAACCCCCTACGTGCACATTTCAACGGGTAGTAAAGAGACACACATACGTTATCCTTTTCTTTCTCGACTCGTTAGTGAAACATACCCACCCTAGATAACGTTAACCATGCTACAAGGGTTAATGAGTCCAAGGCCTCGTTATACGTCTCATTCTTTCTATTAATTTCTTTTTTTTTCTTTATTTCTCCTCTTTTTTTTTTATTACCTTTCTTTTATTTCTTCTTTTTTTTTTCTTTTTGAGCTTTTTTCTTCTCCACTCACCTTGCACAGTCCAGCCACACTCAACTACGCTGAATGCATAATTACTTATACGTGTAAGCGCATATTTATAATCGCGAAACCCTCCTCTTCCACCTAGAGCGGTCGTTGCAATTAAGCAGAATTAATAATCTACGTGTCCCGGGCGAGAAATTAACAGATCCTCCTACTCCCCTTGCCCCACACCCACTTTTCTTCCACCAACCAACCACCCTCCCACCCACCAGCACCACTTCGTTCGTTCTCGTCTCGTCTCATCTCTTCTACTGTACCTTTTCAACCTTCTCTCAGCAAAAGGTGAAAGTTCGACCTTCCCCCCTCACCAACTACCACTACCAACCCCATGCCAACACACCCCTTTACCCTTCATTCCCCTTTTCTCTTTTACTCTCGGACTGTTCTGTCCTTTCTCTAACCCACCTTTCCTCGTCCAACCCTTTTCCTCTCCCCCTATTTTCTCCTTTTCCTCTATCGCTATGTGGGTAATTACTTTTTAAAGCTGTATGAATTGTTAAGCTGGATAACAGGACGTGCTTGCATGCATACTGATAACAAGTTCGACCTGAAAAATGAGAACGCAAGGAGCTAACGTCGAGCGAGTTAATTATTCGACAAGGTTTTTCTCAAAATCAAGAATGCCCCCTGTGTATTACCTTCCCCTTCCTCCGTTCCAACCCTTCTACCAACCCCACTTTTCGTTTTTCCCTTTCTTTCTGACGAATGATATTATTCAATGTGTGTATTTGAATGCATGTACGTGTGATTTTATTTTTTATTTTTTATTTTATACGCGTGATTGTAGAATAAAGTTGGAATTTTTTATTTGGTCGTTTGTTAAATTATGTTTACTCTGTTTCATAAAGGATGAAATGTTTTAAATATGTGTTTGTATATTTGTTTGAGTGTGTGTGTTTTTGTGTGTGTGTGTTAAATCGCAAAAATATGGAAGTTAGTTATTTATAAGTAATTTTTAAATGTATCTTTTATTAACTTGTTAATATAAGAATGACCTACAAGTGATTTTGTTCTACTGTGATGCAATATCAAGTCTGAAGTATTCGTTGCTAGAATCTAAAACAATTTTTAGGTTAGGTATAAAAGAAGTTACCAATAAACCCGATAGTAGTAAAACAAAAAACATCCTAAGAGTACATGGTATATTAATATAAATACAATAAATAAATATACAGATCTATATACATACTTATTGCAACTTTGATCTAATCTTTAGGTTAGGTATAAAATAAGATATCAATTTTAAGGTTAGGTATAAAATAAGATACCAATAACATAATTGATTTTGAATTAATCCGATATGACATATTAAAAATTGTATTCAACAAAAATCTTTCCCAATAGATAAAAAAAAAACAACCAAAACCTACAAAGTATCAGTGATGTATCTGTATAAATGTAATAATCATATATACAGATATCTATATATACAATATATAAATAGAAAGTATCCAATTAAGTTTAAATTACAGTAGGAGAGTGTGGTTAGCCACGGAGGCGCGGGCTTGTTGCTGTAAAACGAGGAAATGGTGAATAATATGGTAATTTGATTATCCGTAACATCCGACCAGCAATTGGATAACTGTGGCGAGTCTCGGGGTATTGTTGCCAGTACAAAGGATACACTCGACGCTAATACAAGGAAACCTTCTATCTCTTTCTCTCTCTCTCTCTCTCATTCTCATTCTCTCTTCAACGTCCAGTCGAGTAGCCTCTTAGGAACGTGTAATTGGTCTAAGGGATCCACAAAGTCCGATTCGAATATCCACCCAGGCGAATTAATCTTTGTGTACTACAAATTCGACAACAGACTTCAGCTTTATATATCTATTTCCAACCCCCCACCACCACCCTTTTATCGCTACTCATCCCCACTCCTTTCCTCCACTCTCTCTATCTCTCATTCTCCTACTCTTGTTCTGCCGTTTCATTTCGAGACTAACATTCGACGTTTATTTAATATACCTTTATTTATTAATTATATTATATTTTAGTATTTTTGTTGTTGTTGTTGCTAATTGTAAATTATTTTCTATGGATAATCTATAAATTAATTATAGTTTTATTACTAGTTACTTTTTAGATGATTATGTAATATCGTTTCAAACTCTTTGCTGGTAGCAAAACTTATGTGTGTATTTCTGTGATTATGTATGTATGTATTCGAGAGAGAAAGAAGAAAAGTTTTCATTCAAGGATTAAGTATAGCATCGTAAAGTTTCAGTAAGGTAATCCAAAACGTTATGTTTACAAGAGTAAGACAGAACGGATGTTTTGAGGGACTAAGACGAAAGAAGAAGAATCTGCTGTCGTCTAAGCATAAAACCAAGTGGACTTTTATCTTAATTTGTTATTCGTAGAAGGGTTGTAAGGGGACGGGGGGGGTTGGGGTTTTAGGTGAGGTAAGGGTGGATAATTTTCTAAGAAAGGAATGTAACCTTTTCTCTACTTTGTTTCTAAAGTTGTGTTAACTTTTCTTCCGACACTTTTAAAATTATTCTACAAATGTTTAATATTTAATTAACTTAATTAAAATATTAAGATAACAAATGTTGTTGTTTTTTTTTTTTTAATTTTTATCCTTGAAATAAAACAAATTGAAACAATTCGCGTTTTTACGTTGTATTTTTAAAATATTCAACAAATTGTCTTCGTTATATATTTTCTTTTTATTTAATATAAACAATAAATCAATGTGAATCCGATTGAACTGTTTAAGTGTTANCTTCCGACACTTTTAAAATTATTCTACAAATGTTTAATATTTAATTAACTTAATTAAAATATTAAGATAACAAATGTTGTTGTTTTTTTTTTTTTTTTTATTCTTTTGTTAACCAATAATAAATCAACGAATTGCATTGAAACGTTTTAAGTGTAAAATATTCAACAAATTGTCTTCGTTATATATTTTCTTTTTATTTAATATAAACAATAAATCAATGTGAATCCGATTGAACTGTTTAAGTGTTAAATATTCAACAAATTTCCTGTTATACGATATATTTTCTTTTCCATTGTTTTTTTTGGGGGGGGGAAGGGGGAGGGGGTTTATTTATCAAACAATAAATCAACGAGTCGTATTGTACAATTTATACTTGTAAAATATTCATCATAAATTTTCAACTAAATAATATTATATTTTTAAATTATCTAACGGATATTTATTTTTTCTTCTTTTTTTTTTTTTATTTTTTAAAATCAAATTCTATTACCTGGAAAATACAACGAAAATAACCGTGGAAGATTATTTTCTTTTTATGGGTAATCTCTCGCGATCTCGAGAAGGAAATTCAGTTAAATCGACTCGACTAATCGGGACTCCCCCTATCCCCCACTCTTTTCCACCCGTTAGCTCTTTCTCTCATACACAAATACACGCATACACGTACACACGAGTTTACGCATATAAACGTAAGCGATCGAATAGGACGAACGATTTGGCAGAATCACTTTCTACAAGAGGCGTTTCTCGATTAAACGAGAAGTAATCAAGTAAACGACGTTACAAGGGGCTCGTCGGTAATCGAGAAACTTCTCACGATTTTCGTGATAACTTCCCCCCCCCCTCCTACAGCCTCCCCCCCCCCTTAAACCCCTCTTTCTCACTCGAATAACCCTTGATAACCAGAAATTTCATGCATATGACGTATTAACGAGAATTCCATATAATTAAATGATATTAATATTGTATTTATATATATGTGCATACACACACATACTAATAAAATATAAAAATATTTATTTGTTCTTATAATTAGGTCTGAATAATGTGTTGATAATAAAAAAGAAAAATTATTAGTCGTTATTGAAATAAAAATTTTATTCTATGTGGGAATATATTGGAAGTAGTTTAAGGTAGAAATAGTCAGCCGTCAGCTAAAAGTTTCAAGTTGTATCACTTAAAGCAATATAAATTTAATAAAAATAAAATTAATAATATTAAAATTAAAATTATACGAAAATTAGATGATCTATTAAATATTTAATTGATGTGTTTGATTATTTTAATAAAATAAAAAAAAATAATAAACAAACTAATTACTTCAATCTACTGAAAATGAAAATTACATTCTTTTTAATTTTAAAATTAAACTGTAAATAAAATTACATTAAAAAGAAAAATTAAATTATGACAAAATAGTCAATTTACAGCTTAAACTTGCAATTAGTTTTACAGAAACTCCCCTGATCGATTGTTGTTCAAATATTTGTTCTTTTTTTTTTTTACTCTGTTACATCCCCTACCTCATCCCCCTTTTTCTTTTACTCTTCTCGTTACGTGTACCAACCTGTAGAAATGAAAAATGCATTACTTTACTTTTACCTTCATCCCCCCTCCCCCGTTAGACATACTCAAACAACGTTTGTCTATTTTTACACTAACACTAGTGTAAGTATGCGACGGTTAAAAAAGTATCCGAAGAATTCTTTTCGCTTAACTCAAAATCGAGTTGTAATTTATTATTCCTTCTTTTCCTCCCTTTACACCCCGAATCTACCCACTGTTCTTTCTATTTCTCCTTCCCATTTCACCCTACAATTTCCCCT
>NW_015149001.1:312179-356194 GCF_001465965.1 Polistes dominula
AAAAAAAAAAAAAAAAAAAAAAAAACAGGAACAAAAAAATAGGATTCTAATTCGAGCACAGTTATTTATCATTTTCATTTTTTTTTTCTTACTCAATATGAATTTTTTATTTAACTATGTTCATACATTTATTCTTATTGATGAAATATTTGTATTTTTGGATAAATTAGTTTTATAATGAATATAAATTTAATGTTAAAAATAATTCGTCGTATTTTGAATTCACGACAATATTATTATTCGTACATGATTGTTAATATTCGCAATTTTATTTTATTATTTCATTTCTTTTCATTATTTAATTAATTCCTCATTCGTGATCTGATAAATGTTGCTTTTGCGTAATCGCAATAAAAAAAAAAAAAAAAAAAATTGAACGTATATTTTTTGTTTAATTAAAAATTACGAAACGCGTTTTGTCGCCGTACGTCGAACCTTTCTATACTTGGAGAATATTTTGCCTTCTTTTTTTTTTTTTGTAAATAAATAAATTCAATATTTTCCGTGTTCTACATCAATACTTTCCAATATTGCAAATTGTTAGCTTCATAATTTATCTCTGTCGTTATTATATTAATCAATATAATAATTGTCAAATAAAAATAATATAAATAAAAGAAGAACGTAGTAAAAGATGGATAATTAAATAAACAAAAGAAGAACAAAACAAAAAAAGAGTAAAATAAACTGCTTGCTTGCAATAAATTCACGTTATTGGTATAACATTTGTCCATGTATGTATGTATGTATATATATATATATATATATATGTGTGTGTGTGTATATATATTAAAATATGTGCGCGTACATTTAATCAACGTGTTAATCTCTCAATTTAATTAAGTTGGTCACGTTACGATGTTTTCTGCCATACTTTGTTCAACTTGAATAAAGATAATGGACTGATTATCCGAGTTTAAACGAAAAGAAAAAAAAAAAAAAAACAAAAAAAGAAAAAGAGGTATTATATTCATCCCCATTCCACTTTCCTTTTTTCTTTTCTCAAACCATACCACCCTAAGCCACCCCACCCACCCTTCCTTCACTCCTCTTTCTATTCTATTCTTTCTATTATCATTTCTTATTCTTTTATTCTCTCATTAACATTCTTAACGCAATATTTTTGGTTGACCTCTTTCATATTCTTCGTCTGACTACTTACTTCCACTACCATTACCCACTTCCTTTTTCCTATGACCCGTTTTTCCCTAGCTCATTTCTAGTTTCTTTTTTGAAAGGGGATTTTTCGTATCAAATTATCTTTATACTTTTTAAATCATTTTCATACTGTTCTACGTTGTATCGAACTGAAGAATGAATCTTTTCTTTTTTTTTTTTCTTTTTTTTTTGTATTTTTCTATGAATAATAGGAGCATAAATTACATTTAAAATCAATAGACGCGTTTATATCTGGCAAGAGCATGGGAGAATACGAAACATAATTTAACTGTACCGATAATCTCGTAAATTTCTGGTTCAAACTATTTCGACGATGAGTAGCGGGGAGAAAGAGGAGGAGGAGATGGAGGAGGAGGAGGAGGAAAGGGATGGTCAAAGTTTCCAATTATCACGAACGATAATTACTAAAACGTTTCGAATATTCTTCTTCGATAATTGGTCGTATAAACGAATCGCAAATGTGCGTTTGAAAAATAATCTCAACCGTATTACTCCCATCTTTCGAAATTTAATAATAATAATAATAATAATAATAATAACAATAATAATTCCTAATTAAATGATTGATGATTTTCTCAGGTTAGATGAATAATTTGATTTATACAAAGTTAATCAGTATAATCAACACATATTTTAATTAATTAATTAAATCTATCACCACCCATCCCTTTCACCTCCTCCACCTCATCCCAGTCAGTGAACCTTCTCTACCATAAACTCACACCACCAATTCGTAATATGAATTTTCATTAAACAATAGTAAAGGATGAAAAAATAAAGTTGAAGAGAAAAGATAGACTTTTTGAATCGTTCTTATGAACAATAAAGTTTTTATACAGTATAATTGTAAGTTTCCTTAAAGTTTCTTGTCGACGTTACAAGGTTCGTGTTAAACCTCCTGAATCGTCGAACCGTCTAATAGAATTACGGTAACGTTAGCACGAAAAGGGTTTTCCCCTTCTACCTCTCTCTCTCTCTCTCTCTCTCTCTCTCTCTTACTCTAACATGTTTCATGGTTTAGAATATCCTTGTAAGATGAAAATGAAAACAAGTGGTTTAGGTATTCAAATTGTTGCTATTTTAGATGAACAAAAATACAAGGGTTTTATTGTAAAAAAAAATAATAATTAAAAAACAAATTAAACAAGGATTGCTACGAGTAATATTTTGCAATTCTAATTTCTTTTTAATTCAACAAACCTTGACGCAACCATTTTATTTCTAAACATCAGACAAGATTTTTTATTTCAAACTATTGCAATGGGGTTTGAAAAGTTTCGAAAATATGTTACCTAAAGAATATGATAAATATAATTGTAAAAATATTCATATATCGTGTTTGAAACATTTTCAAAGCATCAATTATTTCGTTAAAAGGTTTTTGTGATTCATATATAAAACATCATGGTTATTTTAAAAAGCTTTTTACAAACGATTCTCATGGATGTAATTCACGTTGTCGTACCTCAAAGGTTAATACCTCTCTTTTTAACGTTGCAACAACACCAGAAAATCCCAGCAGAGCGCGTTTATTAACCACTAGATAATATCCCTAGATAAAAAGCGCCACCACCTAACCTACACGTTGATCCATATAGATTAGCGCGAAATTTAACATACATCAATGTGATCCAAAATTTGTTTAAGTATATTCTAATTAAATTGAATTATTATAATAATAAACGATAGCTGTTATATAAAATTGTACATTTTTGCATAATACTGTATAATAATCGATTATGCATATTAATTATATACACTCTCGTTTAACATATATTACAATTAATATAAATCCTTAATTAATATTTTATTATTATTCAATCTTAAAGCTAGTCATAAAACTATATTTTAATAATACTTTTTTTTTCTAGGAAGATCGATTTAAATCGAAATAGAATAATTTGGTTAAAGAGAATTAGCATTAGATAGATAGAACACTAAAGAGAGAGAAAGAGAGAGAAAGAGAGAGAGAGAGAGAGAGTGAGAGAGAAATAGAGATAGATCGTGTAAACGTGCGTGGGCACGAAATTTGCAAGTAAATGGCAATTAATCAGTGTCCGTATGAATCAGGAGAACGCCGTTAATTTGTCATTTCGTGGCGTGACAATTTGCATGTGACTCTGTATTGGTTATACATATATATATATATGTTTGTGTGTATGTATGAGTTTGTTGTTACACGCTAACGTAGCAAAGCCACGTATGGGAAAATAATATTTATATTTCTCAGCACAAGAATTGTAAGAGCATATATACATTCGCTCACGTATGCATTATGTGTAATATACAGTACAAGTGAGTACACGTGAGTAAATTTAAGTATTACGTATATAAATATATACATATATATGTGAGTATACGTTAATAAATGTGAACGTTTGTGAATGTAAGTGTGAGTGTGTATGACGTGTATTTTTGAAGCTTTCTATACGAACGTATAGACAAGTAATGAAACAAGCGTATATACCTGTATAAATTTACAACGGTTGGTAACTTAATACTTAGGAAGCATTATCCGACACCACGGAATTCCCTTTATTATGGTATAACGTAACTTTATTCAATGACATAATAAAATTTTAAAACAATGTTACTTACCACTTGACGATGTTTCTAGTATTACATTTTAGTTTTTTTTTTTAGTTTTTTTCTTTTTTTTACAGAGAAATATCAGTATTGGTGGATAAATTAAACGATCATGTTTTCTGACTTATATTCTATGATGTCATAAAATTGTACTATTTTTTTTTTTTTTATACGATTAAAACACGACATTTTGTCTGGTATTATATTTTATTTTATTATTATTTTTTTTTTTTTTTATTTTAACAGAGAGATATCAGTAGAGGTTGATAAATTAAAGGATCGTATTTTTTTCAACTGTATTCTATGACGTAATAAACTTTAACGTTTGACACAATTAAAATGTCACGGAGTAATTTAAAAATATACAATTTGATTTTTACGTAGAATAAAATACAAAGTTAAGATCCCACTTGATAATTATAATATCGTTTGATTTATCCTCGAGCTCGTTTAAACAAAAAAAAACCAAAACAAAAAACATGCCATTATCTTTAATACCTTGAGTAGGAGCATAGAAAAAAAAGAAGGCAGAGAAATAAAAATAAAAAAAAAGGTTAAATTATCCTTTAAACCTAGCTACCATCTCTGACGCAAGTAAACCACTCATTAACGTACCGTTAACATGATTATCCTTTACCTTTTATCCTTTGTGTTATTACGTATAGATATTATATACATATATATACATACATGTTTTATCCTTAGAACGGTTATCCCACATTTTGTTTTATTTTTACATTTTTTTACATTTTATTTTATCCTTTATCCCGAAAGAATTGCTGCTTTTTATAATAACGCGAAAAGCGAGGGGCAAAAATAAAGTTTTACCAGGTTGTTAGAGTTAACAAAAAAAAAAAAAAAAAAAAAAAGAAAGAAAAAAAATACAAAATGTAATAGAAACAAAAAAAAAATGAGAACGATGAAGAGAAACCTAGTAAATGTATGTGTGTGTATGTGTGAGAGAAAGAACTGTCAAAGTGTTTCGCATACGAGGAAAGGTGCATTTTCGCTTTCGAACTGACGTGAAATAGTTGTCGATAAAGTTTCGAGGTATTTCGAAATTTTCTACCACTTTCGATAGTGAAAATGCACAATATGCGGTGAGAGCGTACAACCGAAATGGGAGTTGAAAAAAAAAAGGGACAGAGAAAAAAAAAAGAAGACTAAAGTTCACAGGTAAAATCTTTTAAAACTTTACAAAGTATGACTGGATACTTTTTTTTCAAACTTGATATCTATCAATCATTATTAAAACGAATTGAAATATTTCAAATATATGTATGCATGAACATGAAACATAATTATCAAATTGAAACTGATGTCAGATTATTTTTCTAACTAACTGTACCCATGTATGTAATTACCTTTAAAAATAATTTAACTTTAAAAATACCTACCACATGTTCAAAAAATATTACAAACGTATCAATCACGTTAGACAGTTTTATAAAATTTACAAAAAAAAAAAAAAAAAAAAAAAATACAAATGCAACAAAAAGAGGATTTAAAGTATTGGAATACAGTGAACATTTGAAATACCTTTACCAATATGAGTGAGAACCTAGGGGATAATCATATTTTATTTTATTTTTTTCCTACAAAGCCCATTTAAATCGAAATTGGGTTCTCACTAGGAATACAAATTAATTAAAGGTTAGGTCTTTTCTATTCGAATTAGCAAACTTGAATAATTCATCTGAGGATGTCTGTCAATTCGAAACACAGAAAGAGAAAGCACGTTGTTTATGTATTTGTGTGTGTGTGTGTATATATACAATAGAATACAAAGACATGGAAACAGACAGACAGACAGACAGACAAACAGACAGAGAATCAGATAGAAGGAGAAACTGCAATAGTCGTCGTAGACCTGTGTGTTTGATCCTGAGCATGTAATTTGGCTTACTTGGCGCTAATGAAGGAACTCCGTACACATTTGCTTGCATATGCACACATACTAAACGAATACTAACTCGTATATATGTGTGTATGTATATATTATCAATCTGTGCATACACATATACCAGTTAATTTCGTGTTGTATTTCGAATAATAGGAGAGTAAAACGTAGTAACTCTGCAAATGAACTACTACACAAGAATACTTTTGTAAGAAAACTGCAGACAAGCTAAGAAACATAAGACGAGAGAGAGAGAGAGAGAGAGAAGTAGAGAGAAAGATTATTGGTGTGGGAATCAGAAGTGGGGGAAAGAAAATCGATTGACAGTTCATGGAATGAAGATTGTTCAGTTAATTAGCTTTATGTACAAACCATCGTAGAATTGTTGATACAACTGAAGAATAACTCTTTCTATGTATGCGTTTATATACCATAAAAGAGAGAACAGAGAAAGGAGAAAAAAAAGAAGTCAATGAGAGAAAAAGAGATAGAGAAGGAAAGCAAATTATTGTCATATTCGGGTCGATAATTGAACATAGGCAAGCTCTAATGAACTGAATCTGGCTCGTCGAGTTTTCACGTTGGTTGCTTGCAAACCAAAGCAATTACGATACGATGAGAGAAATATAGACAGAAACGTGTACAGTAGAGAAGTGTATCGAAGAGTAGGAGGAGAAGAGAGAGGATTTGGGGGCTGGGTTGTTATGGGTGGGATTTGGATAGGAGAGGTTTTGGTAGATGGTAGACACATTGAGCGTAATGTAACGTCGCGTTAGCCAATCTGTAGTATAACTAGTATTATGTTTACACCAGAAATTAACGTCTGACTCTAGTATAGGTAAACAACTATAGTGTTCTAGCAATGTGAAGGAATTGGACGACTATAGCCGGCGGCAAGCAAAGGGGGTTTAGCAATACGAAGGAAACGAATGTGGCAAGCAAGTTCGTTTAACCACTTTGTGAAAAGAGAAATATGGTGGAAATGAAATGGAATAATATTGGGATTATTTCCTTCTAATTTCCAATTAATGCAACATGAAATCATTCTAATGTTATGATATTTGGATTAAGGTTTACATTTATTGCTATTAACTTTTATATTGGATATTACTGTATATTCTAATCGATTGGTATTCATTGTTACAGGTTTGTATGTCTTGTCTGTATGTGTATATGTGTTTGTGTTATTCAGAATTTTGATTAGGAAAATGTAATTTGATATTATTTGATAATTAATATGAAACGAAATTTGAATTGAAACATATTGTGTTTGTGTGTGTGTGAGTGTGTGTGTTTAGTTAGATTTTGAGGGTTTGTAGTTTTGCAATTTATTGATATTTTATTTTATCGGATTAATTGTAGATTATTGTTCAATTTGCGATTATGGGATGGAGAGTTTTGTAGAAACAAAAATATTTATAATAAAACATCATCCTAATGTAACCCTAACAGAACGTGTAGTTAGAATAAACATTTGTTACTTGATATTTAGCTAGGTCAGGTTGATATTTGATCTAATCATCTATTTCATTGATTATAAAGTTATTATTTAATTATATTTTTATGAACAAGTTTGTAATTAAAAACACTTATTTATTTTATTTATACAAGCAAGGGATTTGTGATATTTTAAGATTCATATTTGATGTCTCTCGTGGTTTCGTTATTCTCTCTTTCTCTCTTTCACGGAATATATGTAACTTCCATCGAGGAAGCACTTCATCCTATACATATATATATATATATATATATATCACATTTTCCAACGTTTAATTCCATTTTCTCGTACGTAGTAGCTTCTAGTATGGTGCTGAGGTACGTGTGTTCGAGCCATGTTACGTTTCAAGTAACATAAAATCGTGTCGCTAACTCTTCCCGCTTAGTTGGAAGCACGCTCTGAGCTTAAACGAGACGCCATTCTACAGAATCCTTTCAGTTCTTGGTCAGCAGCTTATATCATAAAAATAAAAAACAAAAAAAAATGAAATGAAATGAAAAAAAGAAACAGAAATAGTCTCGAAGAATGATGAGGAGTGTGAGGAGAGAAACAAAAAAAATTCTTAGTCGTGAAAATCGTATAAAGGATAAAATATAAAACATATATGTATGTATATGTATCCTTTATATCCTTCTAATCCAATAATAAATATGTTGAGAATATCAAGGTATTTTTTAACCCTTTCGTAATAAAATAATGAGTCAGAATAGTGGTTCAATTGTTCTAGATATTTTTTTAGTATAGTTGAGTGTAATTATTACTATTATTAATTATTATTATTAATGTTTTTATTATTTGAGCATTTATTATTATATTTAAATATTTATTAAATTAATAATTAAATAAATTATAAATTAAAATTAAAATTATATAAATATATATATATTTAAAAATTTAAACATATATATGTAGTATATTATAATATAATTTTAAATTAGTAATTAAAGTAATTAATTAAATTATTAAATTATAAAAATAAATAACTATCTATACAATTATCTATTTTTTACTATTTATATTTGATCTATTTTTATTTTCTTAAACGAAGCTTCAATATAATATCGAATATACAATACTTTTTACAGGATTACAACTTCGATGTGTAAAGAAGAAGTTTTGAAAAAAAGGATCAAAATATCGATATCGATTTGGCTGACCAGTTTTCAAACATACTCTCTCTCTCTCTCTCTCTCTCTCTCTCTTCCTCTTTCACACACCCCTAACTTTTCTCTACTAACGTTGCAATATTCGCAAACATTTCCTTACCTACCTACCTACCGGTAAATATTAGTTTCACAGCTGTATCCAATGCTTTTTCGTTTTATATTCGCTCACCCTTTTTTTTCTTCCTTTCCTTTCCTTTCCTTACCTTCCCCTCCTCACCCTTTCTTATCTATCTATCTATCTATCTATTTATCTGTCTACTTTTTTTTCCTTCTTCTTATCTCTATCATGTTTCTTCTTATCTTTTCCTTCATATTATTTTTTTTTCCTTCCCTTTCCAACACTTTCGATTTCACGTACTTCGTATCGTAAACGTGTCGACGTTCACATTTCATTTTTTTTTCTTCTTTCTTTTTTTTTATTTTTTCTTTCATATTATACGAACATTTCAAAAACACGTACTGCACGGGTGGTAACATAAACGTAACAAAACGTTGACTCGTGATCAAATTCAACTACCCTTCATTCCTTTTTTATTCTCTTTCCCCTCTTTCATTCTTTTTCAACCCCTTTTATTTATATACTTCATATCCTAGTAATATTTATTATAACTAGAAATAGTTCACAGTTCATATTACTATACGTAACGAGTATAATCATTCAACTTGTACTACGGGAAATAAATATTTTACTGTGACAAAATTTAAAAATTAAACAAAAAATGATATATACATGTATCAATAAAACAAAACAAAAAAAAAATATTAAAAATACGAAAAAAAGCAAACAAATAAAAAAAAAAAAAAATAAACAATATGAACGATAACTCTTTGAATTTAATTCCCGTTGAACGCGTGCGCGCAATCGCCTAGATGATAACGCGATACTGCTAACGGTAAATTTTAGCGCAAATATCGCATTTCGATATTGCTCGAACCACCCTCCCCTTCCCCTTCCCCTTCCCCTTCCCTTTCCACCCCTCCCATTCTCGTTTTCATCCTCTACCTTTTCCTGCATTTACCTCCCTACTCTTTCTACTCTTCCATATCATGGAAAACTCGTACCAAACCGAGTGCAACGTACTCCGAAGAAATATTAATTTTGATCTGCTGATATATACATATACATATACATATACATATACATATATATATGCATATATAGATACACATATTTTTATCGATATGCGAGTTAAGCGCTTATATTCGTTTCCATTTCGCGTATTATGCGTGCATATGTTGCTAACGTATATTAAAAAAATATATATGTATATACATATATCTATAAAAACGAACATTTAATAATCCACATTAATTATTACTATTATTATTATTATTACTTCGTGTAGAAATTCTCTAATCATTTTCTAAAAATCTAATTAATTAAATCCATCCTAATTTATTATTATAAATATTATTATTTTATTGTAAGATTCTTTAAATCATTTTCAAAAAAAAAATCAAACAAATTATATCATCAAAAGATTATTATATTTTTTTTTCTATAATAATTAATAAAACATTCCTATATATTTATAATCTAAAAATGATTATTAAATGAGCCGTTTAATTTAAAAGTGGCTTAATTTAATTCGTTATTAGAAAACGCATATTATTCACTTAATAAGTGTCACTATTTTAACACTATGACGTGCGATTACTCCACGTTGGTGCCATGCGAAAACTATCAGATAAAATTGTCACTATTTTAATAGGAACTATAAATTGAATACCTTTAGATACACTTAAACAGTATAACTCGTTAATATCTTGTATAATAAACATATATTTTTAATTTGCAATGAAACCTTTCAAAATCAAACCCTTCAACATCTCGATTTGAACATAAATAGTGTTAGGCCATTTTCAAAATAAACAGCTCAAATAATCATTGAATGTTTAAATATTCACATTCCTATTAAATAATCAAAATCAACCTATTGTTTTCAATTTACCATCGACTATTTCCACAGAACAATCTAAAAATACTGTGCATCATTTATAATATAAAATATTAAGTATGAAATATGAAGTATGAAGATTAGGTATGAAGTATAAAGTATGAAGATATAAAGTATAAGGTAAAGGATAGAATATAAGGTATGAGGTATGGGGTTATAAGGTATGGGTTAGGATAGGGACATGATTCCACCCGGTTATGGGAAGTGGGATAAGAATCATGGCTCGCGTAAGGGCAGGGTCGCATCCCTGAAGTAGACCAATCTTTGCTGGGTTCGCAGAGAGTGTGTGTCTACCCGCTACCCTAAAACCATAACGCAATCATAAACGAAATCTTATGGTTCTCTTTGATTTTCCATTTCCAATTTGAATTCCATTGAAATGATTACCATTTTCTAAACCTTTTCTTTTTTCATCGTCAATTGCAACTTTCCAACAAAACAATGATCCAACCATTTGTTATTTTTATACATTCTCAAATAATTCAAATTATTTTTAATCTTTAAGAAAAATTGTTAAACACACAACTGGGAATAATTTACCATACCTCACGTGCGTATACTGAAAAGTGGGAAAGGGGGGGGGGAACAATTCAATTCCCATTGGTCGTACGAAATGGTTTTGGAAGAAGTGTACAAAGGAAAAAGCAAAAGAAAAAAAAAAGGTAAATCGAGAAAGAAAAAGATGGTGGTGGATAAGGATAAACGTAGAAAAGGAAAAGTAGAAAGGGGAGGAGGAAGGGGTAAGTAAGGAATGCTCGGGGTGCAAAAACGAGCGAGTAAATATCTTGCAGTGCCGGTAAACGGGAATTGAATAAACATTTTTCAGCAAATAGACCCGACAATGCTACGAATTTAAAAGTCGCTGAGACGAGCACAGGTGGTTTTCTTCTCCCTTTATCCACCCCTTGTCCCCACTCAATTCACCATGGTTTCTTGGTACTGGTGATAATGTTGGTGGTAGTGGTGGTAGGTAAAAGTAGTGGGGTAAAAGCTACCGACGGAAAAATTGCATTTCAGCTAGGTGAACTACCCTCCCCTTCCAACCCCTCCTCCTCTTCACTTTTACCACCCCCCTTATCTTCTTCTATCCTAGCATATACTTCTTTCTTTCTTTCTTTCGTTTCTTTCTTTCTTTCATTTTCTTTTTTCTTTTTCTTACCGATTTTGCAGTCATCTCTTCTATGCTCCCCTCTACCTTACTTTTCAACCCCCAAGACCCATTCCTCGATTCTTTTTCATACTCCTCCTATCATAAAGCTTCTTCCTATTCCCTTATTCCAATCCCACTACTCCGCACTACTGCCACCCAACCTTCTTGTGCGTCCCTTTTCTTTTTTTCTTTTCTTTTTCTTATTCTTTTTCTTTTCTTATCGTCATCCTCGTCGTAGTCGTCGTCGATGTAACCGACTTTTCCGGTTTACCGGTTATCTCCCGATTCTTGCTGAGAATTGGTTATAAATGCTAATGTACGAACCTTCTCGTTCGTAACTTTTGCCAAGAGGTAGAAGATTTCTTTCCTAGCTTGTGGCTTGGTGAGCACAATCTTCGGTAAAGAAGATTTTCATGATGAAATACGCGTTCACCGAGTTCTGCGTGAAACGCAAATTTTTTTTTTTTATAATATTTCCGACTTTCTTTTTTGCTTTTCTTTTTTTATTTTATAATATTATGAAAAATGCGTAAACGTAGGAGTAAGATAAAAAAAAAAGTAAAAAGAAACTATTACTAACTTATTAAAACACATTAGTTTATTATACAACTTTAACACCTCTTAAGTACTACGCATCACTATAGTGGCTTTCGCGGTGCAATCTTTCAGTAATACGTGACACTATAGTGGCTTCCGTGAATGCCATCTTTTGGTACGATACGCCACTATAGCCACTCATCGACAAATGTATAAAAATTGTTTTTCATTTTTCTAAAATATTCTAACACATTTTTACATTTATTATAATGTACAAACATTAGAACAATTTTAAAATACATTGAAATATTCTAAATAAAATAAAACAGTTCTCAAAACAAAAAAAAATACTTCAAAATAAAATCAATTCAATTAAGAATCATTTTGACTCGAGTATAAAAATAAAACATAGAATAGAATAAATGGATTAAATCGTAGACAAAAAAAAACTAGAAAGATATTGGATAATACGTTTAGAACATTTACAGTGTACCACTTTGAAACTCAGCCCCACATTACACATGGGTATTTGTAGATATATAACAGTAGTAGTGTTATAGTACATATGTACATAAACTAATCCAAACACATACACATACACATACCTAGATTCGATTTATGATCGAGGAGAATACTACCAGGGGTAGTTTGTCCTAGCCATTGGAAAGTGTTTCTTTTCAGGAAAGCCTCGGAATACGCGTCGAACGATCCTAGAGAATAACGATCTAGAGAATACCGATCTAGAATAGTTATCGATCACGCTAGGCGATAAATTAACAAAGAGTTAGTACCCAATCTAAACCCATTTCTCTTCCTATGTCTGCGTAAAACTCGTTCCCTACGTTATATTCCCATAAAGAAAAAAAGAACAAATACAAAGTACGAACATACACATAAAAAAAAAAAACAAATATTTAACCAGTTAAATGTAGCGCCCTAGTTTTGTGTCAACAGAATTGAGCCATGACGTGTATACTCGTCAATCAAAGAGTAAATTAGGCTGATAAGATATCGAATCAAAAAGATGAAATCATTGTCAGGCCACGTGAATTATTTTGTATTAAAAATACAATTGAACGTCAGTCATTAGTGACTGACGAGGCTACGTTGAAATTTATCGTCAATCAGTGATGCTTGACAATAAAACTTTTCATATAAGCCTTGTCAGTCATTAATGACTGACGTGCAACTGGTTTTTTAAATGCAAAGTACGCGCGTGGCCTGACGGGGATTTTCGTAAGAATTCGCGTGGTTCGATAGTAGTTCTTTGATTGGCCGCTAGAGTATTCACGTTTCTCATAAGAAAAATTGTATCATAGTCTCTACATTAGACCCTAACATTACAAAAATTAATTTTTGATATATATGGTAGCAATATTATAATAAATTACTACAATTATAATAAACATTTATATATAATTAAATTTATAATTATAATAAACATTTTTATAATTATAAAAATTACTACAATTATCTTTGTCCTGATATTCTGAATTTATCTCATTTTCTCGAAGCTTAGTTTTAAGGTTTCACTTCTAACATGTGTGATTTGCACACATTACATTTGTTTTATATTTTTTTTGTTCCTCTGTACAGTGATGGTCCTGTAACCATGTGAGGTTATAAATCTTTTAGAAGACAACTAGACGTTTTTTTTTTTTTTAGAGTACCGTAAGTGTGTTTTCTCTCATCAACGTGAGAATGAAAAAGAAGAGAAACGATTTTATCTTGTAACCTTTAAACAATGATTTTTCTTTTTCTGCTTGTCACTTTCGTAGATTTAATTCATTAAATATTCGAACTGTTACATTGATGTAATTTCTATTTAATTGATGCTATTTGTTTTATACAAAAAGAAAAAAGTAATTAAATGGTTGGTGGTTGGTTGTACTTGTTAAACGTTTGTTTGTGTTTTATTATTTTGGTTTTCTTCTTTTTTTCTCAAATAAGAAACAAGAGAAAGAGAAAGAGAAAGAGAAAGAAAGTAAGAGACTGATGTTTCCTATAATACTTTCTATGCCTTAAGCAAGACACTTGAATTCCTTTGGTACTAGGGACACGACAAGGACGTTGAATTATCGAGGAAGGTCCTTTGGGAAATCGTTCGAAAGAACTTTTACAAGCTTTTTCTCTTTTATCCTTTGCTTTCCTTTCTTTCCTATCCTTTCTTTCTTTCTTTCTTATTTTTTTTTGTCCTGTGTGTTCAGTTGGAATCACCTGAATTCTTTGCATCCTAGACCCATAATCGATAATCATTCGTCGATTTGTTCGAACGAATAAACGAAGTAAATAAAAAAGAAAATTATTCAATGGAAAAATATTCTAACCTAAAAATACGATGATGATCGTTGACCAAATTGATATCAATAATTAATCAACAATTTTTATATTATTTCTTAGTAATATTTGTGTATTATTTTACGCTAATAATAATTTTATAAATTTTTTTTTGTTATTTTTTACTTGTATTCAATCAAAATCACCTGAATTCATTGCATCCTAAACCCATAATCGATTTGTTCGAACGAACAAACGAAACAATTTTCAAACGATCAACTTTTACCATTTTGCAATAAAATAATACGAATATATAATTTATGAAAAAAAAATTATAATAATAATAATAAAATCATATATTATATACAGTAATTGTATCTTTAAAAATTGTATAAACAAAAAAGTAAAAATAAAATAACTAATGACGTAAAGGGATAATAAAAAAAAATATCAACCTGAAAGATTTTTGTTCTCCCTTTTTCTCCCCCTCACCTCCCCCCATACATAAATTCATGGATAAGATGGGAATGGTATAACCCCTTTGAATCTTTAACTTCTTTTTTTGAAAAGCTAGAAGTGATTCAATGCTAAGGACTTGTCAGAAACGTTAAAAGAGATTTGAATCCGACGCCTTTCACAAAAGATTTCGTCCTTTGTTGTCCAGCCGAGCATGGATTTTGTGTAAATGACGTCAACGAAAAGGTCCAAAACTTGCCGATCGTTATCAAACATTTTTCACTATTTTCTTATGATACTTATCTTTCAACTTTTCCTTTATCAATCTTACGACTTTCATTAGAATTTTATTTTTACATCACACAATGACACAAATATATTTTTTAATCAATTATATTAACACATTTATTGTAAGGGGTGGTTTTGTTTGGTTCTATCTAATTTATTACAAGATATATTGTGTAATACAATAAATACATGAAATGTTAGGTTATGTATAAGACACACGTTGATTTAATATATCTCAATTATTTGATAATTAAATAATGAACGTTTTAAAATAAATAAATGTTACGAATAATTCGTAATATAATTAAAATGAATAATATGAATATTAAAAAATGAAATGTAAATGGTGTCAGTGGTTTTGACAGTATACCAAAAATCAAACTTTATTTCAACACGAAAATATATTTTATCATAAATTAAATTAACATTTATCTTCTATCCATTTATTTTATCAAATTTATTACAAACCACAATAATTATATGAAACGTTTATTAATTGATTTCATATTTCAATGAATTAATAATTAAAGAATAAATATCGAAAAATAAATAAATATTAGTAAAAAAAAATCACTCTAAGAAATATTTATATTAAAATGAATAATGATGAATATTTAAAAATAAAATTGAGTAGTAACAGAGTGGTGTCAGTGTTTCGGACAGTATTCCAAGAGTCAAACTTTATTTCCACCATTGTTGGGAATGAAAGTACACAATAATGGTAGAGAACGAGCATGATGGTATGGGGTTAGGAAAGTATAGTAGTTGGTAGCAAAAGGGACGTGACGGAATTTCAGTATATCACTTTACGCGTGAGTCCGACCTTTTCGTACTTCCTTTACATCCGACCAGTACCATAAACGTTAATGCAAAAGGGGGTGAGACGAATTTTACTCTTACTATTCCCCCTTCTTCTCTATTCTCATCCACTTCTCATTATCTCACACACAGCTGTGATATTAACACAGTAACATATAATATATTATATTGCAATTGATAGACATAAAAAAAAGAAGAAAATACTCAAGTTTTATTCTAAGTATCCAATTGTTATCATACATAACTTCAAAACTTTTCTAGTTAGTTTATTTCTTTATGAAACTCTGATACAACCCTGACAAAATGTACAACTCAAATTTTTATTGTAAGTCTTTTGCAATATTTGAGTCATTTATTTTATTAATTATTATTAATATATTGTTTTAGTTTGATTTATTTACTTTTATGATTTGTTTATTTCTACAATTTGTTTCTGAACTTCAAATGTTTCATATTTCTCTCTCTTTTTCTATTCTTTTTTTTTTTTTAAACCCTGATGCAATCTTGACAAAATGGACATCTTAAATTTCTATGATACATCCTTAATATTTTATTTATTTATATTTGAATCTCAAATATTATTAATTAAAATTAAAATCTTTTACTCAACTATCATAACAGTTTTAATCTTTAATATATCATTTTGTTTAAACAATTTGATTCAATATATTAATATTTTTCTTCAAATATATGTACAATATATTTTAATAATATTTAATACAATCTGTGTATTTTGGTACTTTGAAATTAATTGAAAAGTTTTGTCCAAATTACTGTTGGAAAAGATTTTTACAGTATATTTTTTTCTTTTTATTTTTTTGGTATTTCTTTTTGTCACAAAGATACAGAAACAAGACGAGAATGTAAAAGATGAATGAAGATAAATGTATGGTAAAAGAGAAAGAAATAGAATGAGAAATTTACATTCGTAAGTACCTGCGATGAACGAAAGAACGCGTTATTTCTTATTCATTCCAAGCCCTTGACAACTTGACGATAACTCGTTCTTTGATTAAAGACCCCACCCCTTCCCCCACCAACCTTTTTTTCTTTTTTTCTTCTTGTCCCGTTGTTCTTCTTCTTCTTCTTCTCCATCGATTCACAACCCTTCTCCTTTACCACCCACTTTTCCACCTACTTCACCATTCCCTTCTTCTTCTTCTTCTTCTTCCTCTCTTCTTAGCTCTTCCATTTCCATTTGCGTATTTTAAAAGCGTTACTGTATTTTCAAGTAGTCCAGCGTAGATAACTTTACTTTCGTTAATAAAAAAAAAAAAAAAGAGAAAGAATTCAATAGGGATAATAAAAAAAAAAAAAAAAAATGAAAAAAATATTTTTAAAAAAAGGGGGGAGGATAAAAAAATCCTACGAATTTTTCAACTCGTTTTCTTATGCAAGAACGTTCATATAATATTTTTTTTCTTACTTCTTTTGTTTTTTTAACTACTTTTTAAACTCTCTGTTATCTAATCTTTCTTTTTTTTTTTTAACTTAAAAAAAAATAAAAGAGAAAGAGAGAAAGAGATGGGTGGGAATGAAAAATATTTTATTCGTACTCACGTTAACATTGAATATTTAATTCATCGTCAGAAATAAATTCAATGATTTTTCCTTATTAAACAATTATTTATAATAATATAATTATAAATAAAAAATAAAATACTTTTTTTATTTTACAATTAGAAAAAATAAAAGAGAAAGAGAGAAAGAAATGGGTGGGAATGAAAAATATTTTATTCGTACTCACGTTAACATTGAATTTGTAATTCATCGTCAGAAATAAATTCAATATTTTTTATCTAATAAACAATTATTTATAATAATATAAGTACGAATAAAAAATAAAATACTTTTTTTATTTGACAATTAGAAAAAATAAAAGAGAAAGAGAAAAAGAGAGTGGTGGGAATGAAAAATATTTTATTCGAACTCACGTTAACATTGAATTTGTAATTCATCGTCAACAATAAATTCAATAATTTTCATCTAATAAATAATTATTTATAATAATATACTTTTGAATGAAAAATAAAATACAAATTAATAACATCGTGCGTATATTTTTCTGTTTGCAGAATTTGACTGTGTTGAGACGTGGATTTACAACGAACAAGTAGTGGAAATTGAAAGTGTTAGATAGTAAGGAAAAAAAAACCAAAAAAGAAATATATTCTACGATGCTTTTATCATATATTATACTTTATTTTTACGAGAATATTAAAAAAATTATAAAAAAAAAAAAAAAAGAAAATGAAGAAAATATCTTGGCTCGTTTCGTACGAGATAGATCATCCCTTTCACGTTCCTTCGGTCGAATGAATTGAAACGACAATCTCAGTACGGTCGATTGAATCTAGTCGAGCAACGTAATATCAAAATCTCAGTGTTAAGGGATAAGATAAAGGAGAGAATAAAAAAGGGATGCACCACCCCCACCATCCTGTTTTGACTCAAATAAATTTAACCAAAGTAAATCTTATCTTCAAACATTCAACTTGAAGAAAACAAATTACCAGATTGATACCGGAAATATAAAACATATACAATGTAAATGAATGTAAAAAATAAAATAAAATTATCAGATAATATCTGATGTAAAATTTGTTATCGTGATAAATTAAAATAACAAATAAAAATAAACATATATATATATATATATGTACGAAGATAGTGTAGTCAAGGTTTCGTTAAATCAAATAGCATCGTTGAGAGAAAGAAAAGTACCTTCAGCAAATCGGATTAAACTTAATCCGAAATCGGTAATTCGAGGAGAAGGATATACATGGATGCGTCGGAAAAGGGAAACTCGATTGAACTACGAGAATTCGATTCCTTGACAAGAATGAGATTTCTTTAGAATAATCAACAAGAGTAAACGAAAAAAAAAGACAAAACAAATAAAATAAAAAATAAATAAAAAAATCCAATTTGTTCTAACAACAATTTCAAATAAAAATTGTATTGAATCATGAAACGATCAAATTAATCTAAATCAATATTATTATCATCATTGATAAGCAATAAACAAAAGAAAAAAGAAAACAATAACAAAAGGACTAGATTATATTTCATTTTTAATGAAATATAGTAAAAAAAAGCAAATGCTATCAAAGGTAGAAAAATCGAATAAAAACCAAACGATTGTATCGTTGAGTTGCGACAAATGTTTGTTCCTGTCGTTAAGAAAAATATTAAGGTGATCCTTTGAGGAAAAAGGTTGAGAGGAGGGAGAATGGAGAAAGACAACGTTAGACATTATAGGGCTTACGAGGGTTTTAAGCCTGCCAATAATGGCAATACCTCGTCCCTTAAAAGAACAACAACGTCTACGACAACAACTACAACAACAAGCGCATCTGAACATCCTAAAACGTTACATCCGTCTAGACAAGTAAGATGTCTCTGTTTTGGTGGAATACCAGACAAGGCCAGCCAACAATCCTTCCTAAAGGGTTTCGCTATAAACCTTGGTATTTGTGCACTTATGGTTGCCTATACGTTATTAGGAAGTTTCATATTTCTCGCTATAGAAGGGGGAACCGATAATGTTGGAATACATCGAGCATTGGCAACCATTGCTGTTAGTCAACCTGCTAAAAGGAACACCACGGCATGGTTAAAACAGGTAACTTTCAATTCATTAATTTGTTTGATTATTTTCAAACGTAAACCAACATTTCTAAATGTGAACATTAAAATTCATTTAAATGAAACTCATCTTTCTAACAAAATAACCTAATTTGTTTGATTATTTTCAAACGTGAACCAACACTTCTAAATGTGAACATTAAAACTCATTTTATTTCTATAGTTAATTAATAAATTCAATTGTGATTTGTATTTTAAAGGTTAACAATGAAGCACGTGCAAAGACCGTTGAAAATATTTGGATATTAACCGAAAGTTTGAACATTCTTTACCGTGAAAATTGGACGAGATTGGCTGCGCAAGAGATCTCACGGTTTCAGGATCAACTGGTAAAAAGGATCACAGAGGACATGATGGCTACTCAGAATACTGGCACGTACACTGGTAGTACAGGTGTTAATGGTGATAGTGTCACTGAAAGACGAATTCCAGAGTACGAGTGGAACTTCGCTAAAGCATTCCTCTACTCTCTAACAGTGCTAACTACCCTTGGTGAGTCTCTTTGAATTATTATTATTATTATTGTTATTATTATTATTAACCCTTTGCATGCTTTAATGTAACATTTAAATGTTACAAACTTCTTCATTTTTATCAAATGTTCAGCTAAATTTGGATATGAATTTGTTAACTTCGTTGATACGAATGAATTCATTTAAATTTGCAATTAAAATTAACGTTTAATAAATTTATTAAACTTGAACTCTTTGAAAGCTCATTCAAATATTCAAACGTAAGCACTTTCCATTGTCTTCATATTAAATAAACCTACGAATTAGTTATTCTAATCCTAGTAAAGGGGGTTAGTACTAATCTATCGATGGTATTAGAAATTCTAACAAACTTTATTTTCCGATCTATCGATCATGGATTTGGCCTGAATTTCCAAACTAAATTCGTTCGAAACTATAAATTGTTCGTATAATACTGGAGAAAATAATTTAGAATTAACGTAATACCTACAAGACGATTTATCTATGTTTTTAAGAAAGATAACGTTTGACATTCTTAGTGAGCTCGTAAAGTTGACATTAGACGTTTCTTTATTTTAAAATTGTGAGGGTAAGGCAGAGGGGTGGGCAGGTGAAGAGAAGGATAAGATTTATCTCTGTTACAGATAGCTTGAGATACAAAATAAGCTCTGTAATATCGTGGTATAATATTTGTACGTAATTAATAGATCACTGGGTACAAAGATGGAGAAACAAAGAGTGGAAGAGGGGAAAGAGGGGAAAGGAATGAAAGTAGTTACTTAGGGAAGAGACATTACCGCATGAACGGTTAATTACTTAAAGCAAATATCATACAATTTAACTATGCTTGTACTGGCTTACCAGACTTGACAGGATCATTTGCAGTAGTAATAAAATAGTAATGAAGTAATAGTAATAGAAATAGTAGTAGTGAATCAATGTTGATTGTAATCTTTTAATTTTCAATACGAGAAATACCTCTGGTACTGTTATTTAGTTAACTAAATATATCATACTAATCTACCTCTTTCTCTTTACGTTGGTATCTTATTGTCCTAGCTTTTCTCTCATTACAAAACCTGAATACAATTATACTGTTTGCTAAATCATTCCTAAATTGAAATATCTCAAAATTAACTTTGTTTCTACAAACTGATGTAAAATTTCACATTTTACGTTTAATTATTTATTACATAAAGTCGATAGACAAATGCATATAACAATTATTATTATTATTATCATTTATTATTACTAGTTCGTTTTATTCACAAACGTTTATCCATGCAATTATTATTTTTAATCATTTATTTTAATTTTACTCTATACAAGATTTTTATTAACTATTGTAAGAATAAAATTATTTATTTATCATTCTGTATATTATAAACTATTTTATTCATAATAAAATCAAAAATTTTGTATGTAATATGAATTTCTAATGAGATATTGATTTTACTACTTAAACGTATGACAGATAATAGAGTTGAACCACTTACAGTTTTGTCTGACCAATTATTGACAAATACTAAATATAATCTAATTCGGAACGCTTTCGTGACTGACTAAACCATACGCTTCTTATTTATTTATAATCCAGTATATTATAAATTATTATATTCATAATAAAGTATATATTTTGTCAGTAATACAAATTCCTGACAAGATATTGATTTTACTACTTAAACGCATGACAAATAATCGAGTAGAACTACTTCGAATTTTGCCTGACCAATGATTGACCAATACTAAATATAATCGAATACAACCATAGACTACTTCCGAATGTTCTCATTTCTGACTTAACCATACTTCCACTCTACTGCCAATACTGTCCAATACACAACGTTCCTGTTCTCTCAATCTCTTTCGATCGTTATCGCGGTAGTGTATCTAAACAACCTAATCACATTAATCTCACTAACTATAGCGATTACACGAAGCTCTCTATATCAAAAGCCAAACTTATCGGAGTCGTTAACTTCTACCAGCGTGCGTGTATACTACCTCTAAGTTCGGTTCCAAGTTTACATTTGAGCGATCAAATCCCGAAGTTCGTTTAGGGTTTGTTGACGCGTGTTCTCACCGGCTTCCACGATCTAAGCACAAATTCTATGCAACCGCTGCTGCCATTGGTGGTGCTGCTTTTGCTACTACAGCTGATACCCCGGTGCTACTGCTGTCTCGACAGAATTTAATAGGATATCTCTATTTCCCTCACCAAATCGTTTCTATAAAAAGATAAAATAACGAAATAATATATAAAATCAAATAATAATTGAAAAAAAAGTAATCTCTACCATTAAAATCATGTTTTTATCTCTTTCCTATACTTCCTATAATATAAATTTATTCTCAGTGTACTATCAGAGATAACAATAATCGTATTCAATAGAGGTATACACCAGTAACGAGTAAAAATCATGGTATTTATTTTTTCAAGAGTTAGAAAGCCAGGAAATCGTTGTTTGAAATCGGAGGGACGAAACAGGAGAAGGAGGAGTCCAATATGGTGAGCATCAATTTCCATGATCGGTGATAAAGGGATGGGGGGGGAAGGAGAAGAGAAAGCAACAGAAGAGGAGGGAAGGGAAAGGAAGGGAAGGGTGAGTGGAAAGTGAAGTAGGGGGGGACAAACAAAGTTGGACATTAGCTTATAATGGCTCCGGCGATGTATCAAAGTTGGAAATCTTTTGTCCGTCTAGAATGTAGATCGAATGGTTACTTTGAACGTAATGGAAAGACGACAATATTACTGCGAGAACGAACTGGAGGCTTGGACGAGCCGAGTGACGTCACGTCCGATCGTTTGCTACGGTTATTACTAAAACAGATTGGAAGTCCGCGAGTTTGTTGGCATTTAAAAAGAAATAGAATAAAGAGATAAAGTAATAGAGAGAGAGAGAGAGAGAGAGAGAGAAAGAGAGAGAAAGAAAGAAGAAAAAAGTGAGGTGAGGTTAGATTACGGGGGGGGAGAGAGTGGGGGGGATGGAAGGATCGTATCGTAAACTCGAATCTACGAATTTTTACCACAAACTCTACGATAACGATTATCGAATGATCGATATAATATTTTCCTACACTTTTATTTTCTTTTTATTTTGTTTATTATTCAAAAAAAAAAAAAATCTAATTTTTTATTTGTCATGGGATATTTAAGAGCTTGCAATATTATTTTATTATTATTATTATTATTGAAATGTAAGAAATGAGTACATAGGTTTGACAATGTTTGTTTAAAATTTATTCTTATTATTTAGTTGAATTATATTTTTAATGATAAAATACACACACACACACACACACACACACATATTCATCCATGCGAGAGACTTCATGCTTAACTTCAAAACATAGTTGTTTGTATGTTTTAGATGTTGAGTAACAACCGTGCGAGAATTATTTAGTATGTTTTAGAATTAAAATAAAAAAAAAAAAAAAGAGAGAGAAGAGGAAAATAATTGAAGAATATAATAACAATAATAATAATAATAATAATAATAATAATAATAATAATGATGAAACAAAAACAAAAAAATTATACATCCATATGTATACTTTCGTATTCGCATTTATGCGTGCGAGTAGCCGAAAAAGCTTTTTTTCGTACCGATGGAGCTTTTTTCCCACTGCTATTAACCAGAGTAGAAAAAACGAACTTGTAGAAGTGAGGGAATGGTAAGGGGTGGTGATAGAGTAGAGGAGGGGGGGAGGCGGTAGGGAGGGGATATAAAAAAAGCTTCTCGAGCTTTTTCCTTTTCCTCTACTTCTTCTTCTTCTTCCTCTTCTTGCTCGTTTTGTTTTTTTTTTTTTGGCTATTTCTTTTGTTTCTCTTTTTATCATTCCCTTTTTCTTTTTGTATGTTTTTTTTTTGTCGAACGGTGAGAAAGGAGAAACGAGCTAATTAACTTTCAAATCTAATATCGAGATTCATCCTTACTCTCTTTTAAACCGTCGGAGTCGTGCCACGCTTCGGAATTGCTAATTAGAAAGTTACATTACGATTTCGAGCCAGGGTTTCTATACTCGAAGCTTTTAAAATGCGTTTTCACCGAAAACAAAAAACAAAAAAAAAACAGGGGAATCAAAATAAAAGAAATTGTGATCCCCCCGTACTATTTCCAATTGCAATGATGTTTTTCTTTTTTTGTTTTTTCTAAACGAAATCATTTCGATGGGATACCAACTGGTTAAAACCATCGATATCTGTTACCATACTTTCTTCCTTCCACCCTTTTCACCCTTCCAAACCTTTCTCTTTCTCTTTCTTTTTCTCATTCTCATTCTCATCTTCCGTTTATTCTAAAATATTTTTATTTGTGCAATTATTTTCAGTATTCTTTTTATTTAATTTTATATTAATTATTTTATAGTTATTTATATATATATATTAACACTAGATTTACGAACTGAGCCAATTTGACTCATCTCAAATTTTTTTGATACATATATACACAAAACTTAAATATTATTTTATTAAAATACATGTTGTTCTTAAGTTACGTAATGAAATATATTTAAATATTAATTCCTACCCTCTATTCAATCTTTCATTTAAACAATGTTTGTAAGTTATTAAAAAATATTGAACAAAACATCCGTAAATCTAGTGTTAATATAGTTATATATATATTTATTTAATTAATTTTATAGTAATAATATATATCTGTATTATTACTATTGTTTATTCATTATGTAATAATTAAATTAAATTTAGTAAAAAAAAAAATGTAAGATAAAAGATCTTTTAAATAAAGTATATTATTTATTTTTATTAATTTAATTTTAATAAATTTATTAATAATAATAATAATAATAATAATAATAATAATAATAATAATAACAATAATAAATTTAAAAGAATATATATATATAATAATATAAATAATTAATTAAATAATTATTATATATTAATTATTATATATTAAACTAAATTATTATATATATAAATATATAATAATTTAAATATATAAAATAAAATAAAAATAAATTAAATATATAATTTAATATAATAAAATAATATATAATAATCAACAATTTATAAAAATAATATAATAATAAAAAATTTTTTTTAATAACAATAAAATAACTTAAATAAAAAAAATAAACCAACCCAAATGGAAACGTAATTCTTAAAAAAACAATAATGTTTGATAAACTTTTGCATTACACTAAGACCCAATAACAACAACAACAACAAAAATAAAAGTAAGAAAAAAAGAAGAAATTAAACCCCCCAAAAAAAAAAAAAATAGTGAAGTAAATATAGTTGAAAAAAGTAAAAAGATTACATTTTCGGAGATACATTTTCATTAGGCGTTAGAAAAAGATGGACGATCAAACGTCCAAGGACAAGACATTTAAATGAGACAATTCGTTTGGCAAATGAATTCTTTCTATTTCCTTTAGTCGAAAGAGTGAGTGAATGAGTGACTAAGTAAAAGAAAAAGAAAATGAAGAACAGAAAGAAAGAGAGAGAGAATAATAGAGAGAAAGAGAGAAAGAGAGAGAGAGAAGCATAATTTGCACTCTCCTTTACCATTTCTTTCTCTCCTTTTCTTTTTGCGGAGAACCACTTGACTTTTTTGTTCAATCCAACTGAATCCTCCTTTTTATTTCTTTCTTTTCTACTTTTTCTTATTCTTCTTTACCTTTATTTCATTCTCTGTTTCATACTCCTCATTCTTCTCTCTTTCTTTCTCTTTCTCTATTTTTCTATTTTTCTATTTTTCTATTTTTTGTCTCTTTCTTCTTTAAACGTCATAAAACAAGTTAATTATTGAACACACGACTGTACCTTTTTTTTTTTTTTCAATCGACTCGGTTGCAAACGAATTAAAATAAAATAAAATAAAATAAAATGAGAATAAAAATGAGACACACAAAAAAAAAGAATCTTGTATCAAAAAAATTCGTAACTATAGTTAACAAGGGGAATAGTTCATGCGTGTTTTCTTATTATCAAAGGAAACTATACTACTTTTTCTAAAATACTAGAAACGAATAAAATGGATGAAAGAAAAAGAAATAATAGTAGTAGTAGTAGTAGTAGTAGTAAAAAAGAAGAAGAAAAATTTCCTACGATTAAGCGAGTGTACGTTATTCTGAAACAGAAAGAAAGGTCGAAAGAGGTCAAAGGGAAAAAAACAAGAAGAGAAAAGAAATAAAATTAAAAAAAAAAAAAGGAAAATAAAATTGAAACAAATTTGTCGTATTTGTTAATAACAATATCTTTGTTACGATTGAGATATCAAATAGAAAGTAAATAATATTTTGCATCTTATATTAAATTAATATATTAATATTTTATATATTATTTTTTAAATAATATAATATTATTATTTTATATAATATTTTATATAATAATTTAATATATTATTTAATATTGTTACAATAAAATATTTAAATGTTTACAATAAATATATAATATTAAAATATATATATATATATATTATAAAATAATATAATTATTATATATTTATTGCATATTATATATTTAATAAATTATATTTATAATATATAATAAAATAATATAAATATTATATATTTAATAAATTTTATTTATAATATATAATAAAAAATAAAATATAAATATATATTAATTTAATATATTATTTAATATTTTTACTATCCCGTTTTTTTTTTTTTTTTAATATAACTTTAATATTCCCACATATTTTATATTAAATAAAAAATAATAAATAATACAAATGAAAAAATATGTCAATCAAAATTCTCATTGAAACCCTCTAATTGAAACCCTAAATCTAAATAATTTTGATTTAAATATAATCCTAACACAATTAACTTCGATAATAAATTGACATCAATTTGTCATCAAATTCATGATAAAATGTTTACAATTATTTATTTAATATACAAATAAAATTCAACCCAATCAATTTGTCTTATCAAACCAAATGACTTTTTTTTTAAACGTAAGAACAAAGTCCACATTTATATTTTTTCTTGTCACAATTTTTATTAATCATCCGTTTGCGACTTCGTCATTGCAACGATAAAGTTTCATTAATTCCCTTCACTCCTGGCCCTCCTCCTTCTTCATTCCCTTCAACCTAAACCTCTATCCCTCTTTGATAAGTTAGTTAACAAATTGGCGTTAATATATTTCCCACCCACCCCCCCCCCCGATCTTATTTATTTTGTTAAAATGGTAACTTCGACTTATAAAGTATTTCATCCACGTTCTTATCTTTCCTACCATAATTTTATTCTCTCTCTCTCTCTCTCTCTCTCTCCCTCCCCCGTTTATTTTTCTTCTCTTCTTACTTTTTTTCTCTCTCTCTCTCTCTCTTTTTTCCCCCCTTTTCTTTTTTCTTCTTGTTTTATTAAAGAATATTTATTCAAATTATCCATAACATTTAAGACGATTATTATTCCTTTATAACGCCATAAAATATAATATTATCGAGAGAATGAAATTTATTTTCTTTCCTTGTTTTATTTTTTTTTTGTTTCATTCCACCCTTTTCCTTCCTTTCAACTTTCAACCCTTAAAATATAAGATTTATTTACTAAACTTCTTTGCATTTGATTGTCTTATTTCTTTTCTTTTCTTTTTTGTTTAGTTTTTCGTTTTTCTAATATAAATTAGAAAATATCGTTCTACGTGAAAACGTACCTCATACGAAGAGAATATTAATTTCAGTAAACTTAGCAGATGGGTAAAAGAGAAAAGGGGTGGGTAAGGGGGAGGGAGGGAGGGGGGTACGAGGAGGTGGGTTTGATATGATGGTGTTGGTGATGATGGTTGTGGTAGTGAGAAGAGGAATATGATTAAACCCAGTATCAGCAAAAAAGCTTGGTTATTTCCGAGTTTCATGGGTTTCGGTGAAATATATCGGTTGACGAGGAACGACGAAAATTCGGATTGGATTTCGAATGTCATGCGAATAAATTAGAGATCGAATAAAAAACTGTACGTAATTTAAACGTTGAAACGTATTTTTGTTTTGTTCTTTAAAAAAAAAAACAAAAAAAAAACGTAATTTTACGAGGATTCTTTTTTGTTTTTTTATTTATTTTTTTTTATTATTTTTGTCATCAATATCAAAATATCAAAGAAAAAAAAAACATCAAATCTTGATCTGTACAAAATTCGAATGAACAAATTTAGAAATAAATTTAAATTCAACACGTTTTTAGGTTATGTATTGTATAATACATAACGTAAATATTAAGTTAAAACTGTGTGTGTTTAATAAAATAACAAATATTAAACAATGTAAAATAGAAGGAAACAATAATAACAATGAGATATTTTTTAATTAAATATATCATTAAAACAAATATAAATAAAATCAATTTGTAATAAATAAAATAATATTGTTATTTGTTTTTTTTTTTTGGTCTTTTTTAAAACATAGTCAAAAATAAAATGCATCATTTTAAAGTAAAATCAGTGATTATTTAAAATAAATAACTAATTGTAAGAAATATTAGAAAATGTTTTCAATAATTAATATCTTAATGTATATATATATATAAATTACGTGTCACGTTGTTTGTCCGCAATGAACTCCTAAATTACTGAACTAATTTTAATAAAATTTTACACAATGTGTGCAGTTTCATTTAACTTAAAAGATAGAATAGTTTATATTTCAATTTATAATCGTAATATTATTTTATTTATTAACAAACGAGTCATGATTATTTCTATTAGATTATCTCTGTATTTGAAAGAACAGAATGCGAAAGAGAATGAAATAAAATAAGAAGAAAAGGATAGATAAAAAAAAATAATGCCATACAATTTATCTTTTATCATTTAGAAAGGAGGAGAGAAAACATTTTTAAGAATTGAAACATTAGTTTTGAAAGTGTGACATTGCATCATCGTGAAATTTCTCTTATCCTTTTTTATCCTTTTGTACTATCTTTCCTCTCTCTCTCTCTCTCTCTCTCTCTCTCTCTCTCTCTCTCTGTCTTTCAATTCATTTACGTAAAAATGACTTTCCATTTCTCTCCCTTTCTCTCTTGTAATACTCATTTCCCTATTCGTAATACAATACTAATCTCTTTGTCTTGCAAATTCACTTGGCATTGCTCTTACCTCCTCATTTACAATCTAAGCGAATCTCTAATTAACCTATACAATTCTAACACAGTTATCATAATAGTCAAATTTTAATTGAATTTAATGCAAATTTGTATTATAATATAATACAAATTATTTCTATTTTATTTTACTTTTTCTTATATATGATGAAACAAATGAAAAAAAAAAAACAAAAAACGAAAAGCGCAATTTTTCACATTATTTATTAAATTCAATTGAAATAATTTCCATTGACATCTACGACACACTTTTTGCCAACGATTGGGCAAATCATATATGCCTTTTTGAACAAAAAAAAAATCTTTATTTTTAGAATTAATAAACAATTCAATAACACAGACTAAACAAAAAATGCCCGTTTCATAGTTTCCAACCTAATAATACATCACTGACACGAAAGAATCAAAATGATAAATAATATACTAAAAAAATAAAAAAAACACACACATATATATTTATCTCTTCATTATTATTATTCAATAATAAATTTTCTTCGATCTAATATAAACAAATTGATAAAAAAAAAAATAATTTGATCGATGTTTAACGAAAAAAAAGGAATTTTATCGAATTTATTTACGTTCTTATATCATAAGGATAGACGATATTTCATCATAGCTGGATATATATAAAGTCTTCCTCGAGAATTTTGATTCGGACTGTTTATCGATCGACACAGCTCCAGACGAAAGTGAGTGAGTGAATGAGAGAGAAAGAGAGAAAGAGAGAGAGAGAGAAAGAGAGAGAAATGTAGAGCCCCACCCACTTAAACTGAACACGGAACCAAGTGAACGAAGGCACAACCATGATTACGAATTTTTTTTTTTATTTGTTTTGACCATAAACAATTTTTTTTCTTTTTTCTTTTTTTTTTTTTACAAAATTTTTATTATCAATTCCCGATAAGAACGTAGGGGGTATAAAATTTATGTTCAATTTTTTTTCTTCATCATCATCTTCTTCTTTTTCTTCTTCTTTTTATCCTCTTTCTTTTCCAATTTGTTTTTTCTGCATATTTTTTAGCCCCACCCTTCTCCGCCAGCTCCTCCCTCCACTCGAGTTCCCCCACCACCACTCAGGAAAAATCATGTACATCTTCTTTCTTTTTCTATCTATCTATCTATCTATCTATCTATCTCACTCATAACATTTTTCCCTACACTTCACTCGATTTTGTAGAGCTTTATTTTTCTCCTATCGTAAAACTTCAAAAGCTGTATAACCTCAAATCCCCATGTGAGAGACTTATATGAAAAGTGTTCAAACGCGTTCTAGGTTATGAACAAACAAGCAACCTTGTAAAACTTAAATGATAAAAAAACTCTTCTTCCAATATCTATTTATTTTTAATCTTAACAATCTCATTTGTTTATATCATCGTTTAATATATTTTATTAGTTTAACTTGTTTTAAGTTATTTTATAATTAAATGTGTATACGTGTTTATTCAAATTAATTTCACACATTAAAGTTTACTAAAATATTGGTATATTATAAAACTATCATAAACATTTATCCATAAGAATAAATAAATTATTATTACATTTATTTAAATTATTATTATTATTATTTTAAACAATTTCGATACAAAAATCTTTAGTTTCCAATGATATATAAATGATTGTCCAATTGTATGAACGAATTTATACAAAACTCGTATACACGTTGACAACTAAATAATTAAAATATCATATTTAATTATTTGTTAATAATAATAAACAATTTTTATTAATAAATTTAATTATATTAATTAATAAGTTAATAAAAAAAATAAATTATAGTTAAAAATAATTATTTTAGAACATGGCTAAACAATGTCGGAACAAACTCACTTGCAATTGTGAGTTTATTAAAAAACAAAATCCAAAAAATAAATAAATAAATTTATTATATAGGTAGATTTTGAATGAATATTATTATTAACTAATTAATAAATAATAATAATAATAATATAACATGAAGATTGATGTAATAACAATTTCGAAACAATCCATCCAAGCGAGAAACTCTAATTTCATATGGAAAACTTTTTGGCAACGTTCAGTTATGACAATCCGTATAGTACGATAACCATACTAGTACAAGTTACAACAGTATAATACTATGTACAGTATACGAATATGGTATAGTACAGTACGTTATGGGTACTACTTCCATTAGCTGATTGGCAAAGCCTGTACTCACTCGAGCTTACTGTCATTACACCTATTCTCTGCTTCGTTATAAATATTAAACGAGTTCATACACCTATGTTCATACATACGTAATAGCTACTACCAACTAGATATGCATATTATCTATATTATATATATGTGTAAACGTGTGTACGTGTACATATCCTCTATGGGAATTGTCGCAGTGGGGATAGAAACAGTCATCGTTTGATTCTTTTCTTCACTCTAGTATTCGTATTCCAGGAAAACACCAACTACATTCTTTCAGTTTCCTCAGAGTAAGATATTTCACATATACATATATAGAAAATATGCAAACTGTAAGAATGCGTTCGTGCATTCGTGGAAAATAGTCGAGTTTCAGCATATTACGGGGGGACTTACGGAATCCCATGTCGGACTTAGAATTGTATTTTTACTTAGGATACTTTTTAAAATGTTACTTTATCCCTTTTGTGCATTTTTCCAGACAAACTGAGACACATAAAGACATGCATGCATGCATACACATAAATAAATACAAGTATACATACACATGGTTGGTAGTATCACTGTCGTTGAAGTAAAATAGAGGATATTAAACTCTTCCTGTATTTTTTGCTTTTCTCTCTTTTTTTTTTTTTTTTTGGAAAAAGAAAAAGAAGAAGAAGAAGAAGTTGCATCAGAGTAGATCATGTTCAAGCCCTTTCACCTTTTTATATTTCATCTTATCTTACTTCGAATATCGAATATACTCCTCTTACGTTCTAGGGTTGATCTATCGACAAGTATACATTGGTGAATAATCCGATTTACGTATCGTCAAAGAAATGGGCGTACTGAGAAAAAAGGGCTGGATAAAAGTGGACCTTGGTAAAAGATAAAGAAAGTAGAATAGGAAAGAAAAATGAAAGAAAAGTAAAAGAGAAAATAGTGGTGAATTAACCTATGGGTAGTGGGGGGTGATTCTTGAAATACAAATGGTCACAGAAATTTTAACAACTATCATCAAAAGGTATATATGTGCCCATAATTATGAAAATGGTCTAAATCATATGTCTTTTTATGACAAGATATTTAAATAATTATATTTAAATATTAAATTAATTTTATATAATATTAAAATAATATACAATATATATTAAAAGTATCATTTTTGGCAATTACATTGAATTAAATTTAGTTAAAATAGGTTGGTCAATATAAAATAATATAAAAAAAAAATAATATAATAATATGTTATTACATAATTATAGAACTATATATTAATATTAATTTATTAATATATCATAAAATTTACCTTATAAATAAATTAATTAATTATTAAAATATTATATAATATATAATAATATGAAAATAAGTTTAGTTAAAATAAAATGTGGTGTGAAATAATTGATATACCCATTTTTTTTTTTTTTATTAATTATGGGCACAAATATATAGGATTGACAATTAAATAATTGCAAATTTTACAAATCATTTTCTTTGAAAAATTCGCAATTATTTAGTTATCAACCCAATACATTTGATTGTAACTTAACTCTTCATAAAACCAGCCAACGTTAATTTTAACCGCTCAAGGGTTAAGTTACCACTCTACTTGATCTGCCCTTTTAAGGGTACATATACATATATGAGAGAGGGAGAGAGAGAAGAGAAAACATAGACGATTCGTCGTTTGTTTGCATTCCTCGATATGAGGTCGCATGAATATTTGGCCAGTTGCCTCGACACAAGCACCAAAACTGTTCTACATATTCAGAAAATAACATTCTACTACTCTGCTTACTATACCAACCTAGCTACCCCACTTTATTTTTTTTATTTCTTTATTTCTTTTGACTGTTTGCATCATTTTCCTTTTTTCGTTGGTCCACCTTAGATATTCGAGTTGAATAAAAGAAACAAAAGAAAGAGGAACAAGAAAATAGGATGAGTAAAGGGGTGAAGTGGAAGAAGACTGAAAAAGTTGGGTTGGGTGAAGGTTGAGGTGTAAGGACTGAAAAGGCTAGGTGAGGGGTAAAGTCTAAGGGCTAGGGAAGGTTAGTGGTATGTGTTCGCATAACCTAGAACGGGTTTATACTTCGAAAAAGGATATTGCCTGCATCACCTGCAGACAGTGCGTTATAGTATTCTGAAATGGTAAAGGGTGAACCAACCGAAATACTTTTATTATTTCTATATTTTTATAAGGGTAAAGGGAAGGGGGGAAGGAAGGGTATCAGACGATATGGAATATTGAAACATCCACATTGAATTTAAACCTAATAACTTTCTTGATCCTAAATCCTTTTCATTTCTTATTGCATTAGGTTAACTTAATTAAGGTATACTTTTTAAAATAATATTTTTTTAATAATTTTGTTTTAGTAAATTTAACAAACATTCTAATAACAATATTCAATTATTAATAATATTTTAATATATGTTTTATTGTTGATGAACAATTGTTATATTGTTTAATGAGTATAGGTAATTTTAAATATACTAATTTTTAATCAGTAAAATGGTAATCCTTTTATAAATATTTATAAATATAAAATGTAAAATATATAAACAAATATATAATGATATAATTATTAAAAAAATATATGTATATATATATATATATATATTCATATATAATTTAATATAAAACAAAATATAAGACAAATTAGAATAAAACAAATTAAAAACAATTCGTAACTATTATTCTACAATGATTATTATTCCAATTATTATTCAACAATTAATTATTATTAAACATACATTCATTTAAACATATATTTGTAACATGTATTATATGTTTTCATTTGATATCAATCATGAACACAGAATCAATCACAAATCCTATCAATTATTAATTACTTTCAAATAACAAATATTAACAATATATATATAACCATAACAGTATACCAACCTAATAGATTTAATAAATTGAATGATATGGTAATTGTAAAATACATGTAAACATTTTTCAAATCAATCAAAATCCAATCAATCGTCAATATCTTTCAAATAACAAATAACAATGTGTAGAATGATAATAGTATTCTAAACCAAGCTTTAATAAACCTACCCCCGCCCCCCTCCACCCTTACGCCTCCCTCCCCTTCGAATGTACTAGTAATGGAGTTAATATCTCACCATCTAACGAGACGGAAAAGCGATAACCACAAGACACGCAAGATCTCATTAATCATCGTGGTTGTTCGTCCATAGTTACACTTTTGTTCCTGTTGTATACATTTTCAACCATAACCTTGTCCTCCTACCTTATACACAATTACATGAGATGATTCAACATACTTACATCCTAAGTATTAAATACATACACACACACACATATATACATGTATAGTATCACATGAAAAGTTTTCAGAATGAAAGTATATATATAAATAGTTTTTCATGATATCTCAGGTAAATCTTAGTTGGGGGTTAAAACACTCGCACAACCTCCCCTCCGCTTCCTGTTCCTTCATCCACCACCCATTTTCTCCCATAGCAATGGTTGTCTCTTGACACGCAGTGCCATTATCTACTTTCTTTTGTCTGATCTCGTTATTTTCTTCATCATCTTTTCTACTTAGTTTTATCTAGAATAAAGTTCAACGTGCTGATCTGTTGCCTTCCTGAAAGAATGAAAGAAAAGAAGAAGCAGAAGAAGAAGAAGAAGAAAGAAGGAAAATAAAAAAAAAAAATTCTACGTTTCTCCTCTAATTTTTTTTTTTCTTTTTTTGACTACCACCTCCTTCTTCTTCTTCTTCTTTTTCTTATTCTCAGAAAAAAAAGAGTAGTCTGAAAGTAACGTAGCAAAGATCCACAGCAATTTCACAAAATTTTAATCAGAAGATTTCAAGGTACCTTAAGATGACTACGGGCTGGCTATTCCTTCTCAAGGAGTAAGAGAGAGAGAGAAAAAAAGGGAAAAGGGTGTACGTGAAAAAGAGAGGAAAAATAGAAAATAGACAGTGATGAAAGAAAAAAAAGAAAAAAGAAAAGGAAAAAAAAAAGGTTTTGAAAAGAGTGTGAGTGAGAGAAAAATATATAGAAAACTAGAACTAGAGAATTATATATATATATATTACTATATATATATATACTACTACTACCATCGTTTGGTATGCACCTCGCTAATGGATTGCTAGACGAGAAGGGTTGCCGACTAATCACAATTTGTCGCCGTTTCGGTATCACTATATAGTTACACCAACCCCCACCACCCCCATCATTCTATTTGCCTCTCACTCACTCACTAACTTACACACACACACACATATATACTATATTTCTCTATTTCTATTTCTCTATCTTTCATTCAGTTCTCTCTCATACACTTCAACGAGCCACCAATAGATAGATTGCTTTTGAATACTGTCATCGACGTTGCGAGAAATCGACAAGTGCTGAAAATCTAACTCCAATGTGGGTGCCTGGGAATGGGATGAAGTGAAATAGGAGAAAGGAGGATTCAGGGTGTGGGTGGATAGTCCGACTGATTCATGAGAAATGTTCATGTTTTGCAAATCGAAATGCATACATCGATAACTAACCTATACATGTACATGTACATGTATACTAATACACAAGACAATATACTGTCACACTAATTTATGATAAATTAGCTTACTAGGTTTCATCATTGATTTTCAACAGACTCGTTCATTTTATTCCCTAGATTTTTACTAACATTTGTTTAACGATTTGTTCATTTTCATTCGTTTCATTCAATCGTACGATTTGTTCATTTTCATTCGTTTTATTCAATCGTACGATTTGTTGTTTTGAATTATTTTGTTAATGTCAAATCATAAGATTGTTCGATTATATTATTCAAGGTCGAGAAAAAAAGGGTAATAATAGTCTTTTTCTCTATTTTCAAATAACCATAACCTCACTTTTCTTTTTCTTTTTTTTTATCATCGTAAGAAATTCCTACTCTACTTTCGTGTGTGTCTTTTCCATTTCTATGCCATAAAATAGCTATTTTCCTTTCCTATTTTCTTTATCCTTCTTTACTTTCTATCTAAAGGAAGTTGAGAAACTGAGAGAGAATCTCTCAACGTTATCGAAGAATCCTAATGGCTTTTCGATTTTATTTTTCCCCCCATGATCGCGTGAGAATCTATCGATGGTTCAAGGTCATTTACATAATTCCAGTAACTCCACTCATATATATATATATATATATACTATGCATACATACACAAACTCATTTATATACATATACATATTAAAATTGGACAATAAAATAAATCTGACAATTTAAATGAAAAAATAAATCTGACATTTTATTACATCACATGATAAACCACGTAATATGCAACTAAATAAAATAATAATTAATTAATTAATTATTTACTTTACATTGGTAAAAAATAAATCAAATTTTTATTAATATTTAATGCAGTATTATTTTTATTTGATTTTTTTCATTCATTTCATTTCACACTTATAGGTTATATTACGTATTTAATACATGGCATGCGGGCAACGTATTTTTACATTTTTCGTAAAAAGTCCCTAGAACGCGGGTCACGTAAAATTACGTATTCAGTAAATTTGAAGTGAATAATTGATAATGTATAATTTCAAAACAATGAAGTCAACAAACCTTTTAACTACATATATATGATAAATTGTGCATTTTTCAATGCATATGTGGTATATAATTTAATTAAGATGCAAAAAATAAGGTACAAGAAATTTTTGACCAAACTTTTGCAAGATTCACGAGAAAATGCCCGCTGCACGCCTAAGTTGAATGTCAAATGTTGATTGAACATACATAAGAGATATATTTCGTATTATATTTTGTAATAATTAATTACATAATGTAATAAAAAAGAAAACAGATAAGTTCTTCATACTTCATTTTATTTTTAGTTATTTATTTCATTAATAAATAACATTGGTTTTTTTATTAATATTACCCACAAACCCTCATCCCCCTTTTTCATTTATCATTATTCCCATAATAGATAATTTTAGTTCTCGTGGTTTAAAACAAACGACATCGTTATGGTTACAGGGAGTTTTTAGTTCTACTACTCGTTAAATTCTTACTCATCTTACCTTCATTATCCTAGAAACTTTCTCGAACGAGTTATACAAACGAGTTTAAACAAGAAAAAAGAAAGAAGACAAAAGAAAAGAAAAGAAAAAGAAGAATTAAGTAGGGAATAATTAATTGAAATAGTTAATTGAAATCTCGAAAGATTGTTTTATCGATAAAACTAAATAGATTGTTGGATGAGATAACTTCTATGGTTAATAAAATATGTATTAAGGGAAAGGGTTGACTTGTGAGACCTTCGATAACTCGTTGTCATTGGTTAGAATGAGGTTACACCCCCCCCCCCAAAAAAAAAAGAAAAAAGAAAATCTGGATTCGAATCTTCTCAAACACTCACCCCCTGTGTCTTTTCCAAACCCCACTGCATTCCAGTCGCATTCTACAAGATGAAGGAAAAGATAATTATCTACTTGTAATTAAATCGTATCGATCGATATAGAATAAAAAAAAAAAGAATAAATAATTAATGAAAGTTCAAATAGTTAATTATAAAATAGTTAATGGAAATCTTGTCAAATTGTTTTGTAAAGATATACATAAGAGTTTAATAAATAAATAATTATTTTACTAGTAATTAAATCCTATCAATGGATATAAAAAATAGGATTTTATTATAACAAAAAAAATATATTATACAATAATTAATAAAAAATAAAAATAAGTAAATTAAGATTTTGTAAAATTGTTTGACTAAAATAATAAAATTAATAGGAAAGAAATATAAATAAAAATATATTATTAAATTATTATAATTAATTAACATAAGGGTAGTTAAATCCTTAAAATTAATAAAATAAATAAATAAATGCAATAATTTATAAAAATAAAAATAGTTCAATTAAAATATTGTAGAATTGTTTAACTAAAATAATAAAATTAATAGGAAGGAAATATAAATAAAAATATATTAATAAATTATTATAATTAATTGACATAAGGGTAATTAAATTCTAATAATTAATAAAAATAAAAATAGTCGAATAAAAATTTTGTAAAATTGTTCCATTAAAATAATTAAAATTAATAGACAAAAATATAAATAAAAATATATAATTAAATTATTATTAATAATTGACATATAGGGGTAGTTTAAAAATACAAGTTTCAATTTATTTATACGATTTCAATCTGCTGTAAAAACTTTCGACGAAATAATTTAAGAAAATTTATTCCCCTCTCCACCACCTACCTAACCCACCAAACCATCCACCCCAATTCGTTACGACTGATTTTCGCGATAAAATGGAACAGGAAAAAACACAAAAAAAAAAAAAATAAAACAAGAAGAAAAATGAAAAAAAAAAAAGAAGAAAATGTTTCTTTACTTTTAAGATCAACTGACACAATTCATCGAGAGTAAAGTAAAACTAGCGTAAAACGAGCTTGGAAAACCGCGATGGATATCCGAAAGAAAGGATCGTTAGAAGAAATTGGTTGGATGGAATGAGATGGCAGGTAAGAAAAATAGTGTTAAAAAGATAGAAAGATAGTAAAGAGAAAAAGATCAAAATGGAAAGAGGTTCGAAGAACAAAAAATAAAAAAATTAACGAGTCAGTTAGAAAGAGAGTTTAAAAGAAAAATAAAACAGAAAAAAAAATTAAAAAAATAAAAAACACATAGAAATAAAACTTTGGTCTTGATTAATGCGTCAAACGAAGAATACTGGCTTACCTAAGAAAATGTGTGGAAAATATGTGTTTACCTTCACTTCTAAATACATATATGTATATATGTGTACAGTCAAAATATAGGAGAGTATATAAACCTATTTATATATCTGTGTTTACGCGTGTATCTCTGTTTGTGTGTGTGTTTATATAGGTATGTATGTTAGTAACATACTGTAGGTTGAATTTTATTTCAACGAGAAAGAATATCTAATTATATAAAGCATAATTTTTTTTTTTTTTTTTTCTTTATTTTTAATGTTATTGGTTTCGTATTTTTTTTTCTATTTTTAATTTCCTTCTTTTTACGCAACTAAAAAAGCAGAAATATGAATTTAAATATATATATATATAGGAATCTGTTTTAGCATTTTGTAGATTATCGAATATTAAAAATGGAACGTAAATAATAATTGTAATATTTGTCCCTTTATTTGTTTAATATTTAAGTTACAAATTAGAAATTAATTAAATAATTAAAAAATTAAATAATTTAATTAAATAATAATTTAATATTTGTACCCTTACATGTTCTTTATTATTATTTTTTTAAATAATTTAAAAATAATATTTTTAGGAAATTTATTTAATAATAAAAAAAATAATTATAAATATTTTTTTATTTAATAATTATCAAATAACTATAAATATCTTTTTATTTAATAATAACAAATTAGATAAAATTTATTGAATAATTAAAAAATAATTGCAAATATAGAAGATATTGTTTAATTTTATTAATAATTGCAAATTTTCAAATATCAAAAATAAAACATAAATAATAATTATTTATCCCTTAACTCTCTCTCTCTCTCTCTTATATATTTTACAAACCTTTTTCTCATTTTCTTTTTTGCTCCTATTTATCTTTTTAGTTTCCTTTTCTTACTTTTACGCATACGAAAAAAGAAATAAAAGGAAAATATGAATTTGAAAAAAAAAAAAAGGAAAAAAGGAAAAAAGGAGAACAGGATAAAGGTATATATAGGTACAGGAAAGGAATGCGTTTTATCATTTTTGTAGGTTCTTGAATATAGGAAATGGGACGCTTTCAAAAACTCGTTCCTTGTTTACTGGGCAAGCTTTTACGTTGTATGATGTAGCTTAGCATCGATCGGAGTTCTCTCTCATTAATATCTTTCTCCTTGGTTGCCGTAGGAATAGTTCGAAACATTTTTGCAATTTCGCAAAAAGGAACTTTGAGAAAGATGGAGGATCCATCGTAAAACCACGTTTATAAACTTTACTAACCCTCTAATCAAACGTACTCCATTATTCAACATTAACAACCCCTTCTATCCCCCTTCTCTTTATTTTCCCTTCCTTCTTCTTCTTCTTTTTTTTTCCCCTCTTCTTTAACAAAAATTATAATTCGTGCCAAGTTACAAAATGATTCATTTGATTATTTTCGTGTACAACATATTTGTTATTTTACAATATTTTCATTCAAATTACATATTTTTTTCTTTTTTTTTTTTTTATGATTGAATTATCATCCAATTTGTGTTTTGCTTATTTTGAATTAGGTGTTACTCTAGTATTTTTAATATTTTATTTATTATATATTATTATATAATTATATTATTATTTTATATTATAATTATAATTATTATATATTACACTATTATATATTATTATAATTACAATTGTAATATATTATTATAAATAATAATATAATATTATAATAAATTAACTATAAATTATTATAACATAATGTAATTAAATTCCTAATAAAAAAAAAAAAAATTAACAAAAATAAAAATATTCTTAATTTGAACTCACTCTATGAAAAACTAATAATTAATAGAATAATTATAATTTTATAATATTAAACAAGGAAACATATTTTGTTGAAGAAGTATGATATATTTATAAAAAAAAAAAAAAAGAAAAAAAGAAAAAAAGAAAAGGATGATGGGTAAGGGGGGTATGGGGTTGGGGGGGGGAGGAAGTAGGAAAGTTCAGTCTCGAGTGAGGAAGATAAAATAACCGGGAAGAATAATTAAAGCTTCTGATGCAAATGGATGTAAGTAGAGTAGTGAAAAGAAAGAAAATAGTATAAAGATAAATAGTGAAGAAGATGAAGAAGAAGGATGATGAATGATGATGAAGGATGATGATGTTGATGATGATGAAGAATTGCTTAAAGAAAAAAATATATTAAAAAAGAAATAACAGTAGAAGAATAATTGGAATGATTTGATTTAGTTTTGTTTTTATAATTTAATATTAAAACATAAATGAAAATATTTTTTTTTTTTTTTCAATATTTTAACATTAAATATTAAATATTATGTAAAATTATTTAAATTAAAAATATTTAATTTTAAAAATTATTAAATTATAATAATTATATGAAATAAATAATATTTAATATTTAATGTTTGATATTAAAATTTTTAATACTTTTTTCCAACAAAACTAATATTTATATTATTTGTTTTTTTTTTTGTATTAACAATTTAATTTGCTATCTCAATTTATAAACGTAATTTTTATTTATCTTATTACTTAAAGAATTATAATATTTTTATTTGTGATTTGTATAATAATAAATAAAATTCTAAAAAAATATCTTTTTTATTAATTATAATATATTTTTTTTTTATATTTCAAATTTAGTATATTATTCTTATTTATATTAATTTTTTTTTCTATTAAAAATAACAAACGTTACTTATTGACCAATAAAATGTAAATGACAGGCACACATGCACACAGATAAAGAAGAAGACAGAAAAACAAAACTAAAAGTATACTAATCTTGAAAAATATTAGAAAAATATGCTAAAATGGTAGTATTATATTAGCATAAAAACATTTCCTAACATTTGTCGGAAAAAACTTCTGAATATTCAAAAGACGAATTTTAAAAAGGAACAATAAATGTGGGGGTTGGAGGGGGGGGTTGAGAAATGAGAATGGTTTTTTGGCAACATAATTTTTTATTTATCTATCTACCCATCTATTTCTCTCTCTCTCTATATATAACTGTCTATCCTTGAAAATAAACATTGAACTTGTTTCTTGGACAATGAAATATCTTCGAACTGTACAACGCTAGGGGAATCTTTTTAAAGTCTTCGACAATACTTTACAATCGTAAATTTTCTTACTTTACGATAAGAAGAAAAGAAACTTACGTGAAATGGCCATTTCACTTTTCAACAACTTACAAAACTACCAATAATACGTCTCATGTTATTACAAATAGTTGACTACTTTTTTTTTTAACTTTTATCAAATTTTCTACAAACGTCGAATATTAACAAACACACAAGTTTTCTATTTTTTGCTTATACAACTCGTAAATTTTTATTTTATTAGTTGTTCGTTTCTTGTATTTTATAAAACAAAATCCACAAATCAAATAGTTGAATAAATAAAATTAGTATATCAATTAAATTAGTTGATTTTAATTAATTAAATTATTTTTACAAACTGTGATTGACAAGTATACTCGTCATGGCTCGATTCTAGCTCCACCAAACGGTGAATTCTCTCAAACGAGGGCGCCACAGTTGACTGAGCAAAATTAAGGTGACCAGAATGTAATGTCGTTTCTACAAATGTCCAATTTTTGATATTTTTATCAAAAATCGATGGATTTTGATCAATTTGGTATTAAAAATTTTGCATACTAGATGCAAAAAAGTTATTAATAACGAGGAATGGTAATTACATTATTAATTAAAAATAAAAACTTGGAACAAAATTTATTTGTTTGCATTTAAGGTTAGAAAGCGACATTACTTATCAGTCCACCTAATAAAATTAGTATATCAATTAAATTAGTTGATTTTAATTAATTAAATTATTTTTACAAACCTCATAAAGTATTTTATTTAACCAATTAACTATGATTAACAAGTATACTCTTCATAGCTCGATACTGGCGTCACCAAACGATGAACGCTCTCAAATGAGGGCGCCACAGTTGACTGGTTTGAGAATCAAGTGAAACGTGTGTTAATAAAACGTAAAAATCGAATAGTATAATAAATAAAATGACTATAATAATTACATACCAGTAAAGAATCAAAACAAAACTCTAAAACACGTTTAAAAACATTGTCGACATTAATTAATTACATCCCCCATTTCCAATATCCGTTTCTCTCGTACATGAAAACCCTTTTAATGAAACTCTATACCTTATCTTTAATTATTATTACTATTATTATTATTTATTTCTAGTGTTTAATCTAAAGAACAATCACTCTTATTTCTTTCATCGGATACGTGAATCAAATCGACATTTTGCCCACAGAAAGAAAGAAGTACTAAATTCATTCCCCTAAAACTAAAAGAAGAAAAAAAATGGAACGATTGAAAGAGAAAAAACCCGATAGAAGTGGTAGAAGAATAAAAAGAAAAAGAAAAAGAATGGAAGCACGCAAAAATTACAAAAAGACAACTGAAATGAAAAGAAAAAAAAGAGCCTGATAGTAGGGAGGGGTGAGGGGGGGGGTGAGAGAAAGGGTTAGTTGGTAAAATTTGAATGAATTTTCGAACGGGTTAGTCGGTGTACCAGGTGGCGTAGGGTTAGACGAGCGAGAAAATGAACGAAGAAGGGAGAAAGGGGTAGTTGCAGGGGAAGAAAGTGAGGGGTGAGGAGATGAAGAGATGGAAAAGAGGGATGAAAAAAAGGGGCAGAGTAGTTTGCAACGAACGAGAACCACGAACAGCCCGCTTGGCTGACCGAATAAATTTTTATTGTCCATCAACCAACCCTCTCCTAACTTTTTTTTTCTTCCCCCACCACCACCACCACCACCACCCCCCACCTTTACACATCCTCTGTTTTAGTTTCAACTTTGATGTAGTTGTAGTTGAAAGAAAAAAAAAAGAAGAAGCATTTGCGTCAAATTATTTCGAATTGCAACAGATTTTGTTTCGAGTCAGTGTAATGCACTTCCCGTCAGGTGCATTCTACTACCCCGACATGGGGGTGTTGTAGGTAAATGGGAGGGGGGGGGGGTAGAAGGTGTATAGGATGATGGTGGTTATGATAAAAAATTTTTTAATCGTTCAATCGTACCGAAAAACAAAAAAAACAGACGAATAGAATTGGATAAAAAGATAAAACGAGAGTTGGTTTGGGGGTTGAATGAGTGAATGA
>NW_015149001.1:371492-387303 GCF_001465965.1 Polistes dominula
ATATATATATTATTTTACTATATATATCTCCACTTTGAAAAAACAAAATTAAAAAAAAAAAAAAACAAAAAATAAAAATAAAAATAATAAAATAAAATATTGTGAAAGATAAAAAGGGTAGAATGGATTTTTAATTAGAATTATTATTATTATTATTTATATATTTTTTTTAAGTAGAAGAAAAGAATGACTAAGATAAATTATTTGTCTTTTTTTTTTCCTTCGTTAAATTGCAATGTACCAAAAAAAAAAAAACTAGAAGAAAGATCGAACAACATGATTACAGTCTATCTCTCTCTCTCTCTCTCTCTCTCTCTTTCTCTCCCTTTCTCTCCCTTATCGAATTTTATCATCATTCGTTTGTTCGCGTTGATTCATCCTTTGTTCTTAATTAACTCTTTTAAATTTTTCCGATTTTTCACCATTTATCTTAATTCCTTCATTATTATTCCTTTGACTAAAATCTCCTTCGGCTTCGTTAACGGATTGTTATCTTTGTTCTTTATCAACCTTCATTCCTTTCTAACACACATCTACATACACCCACACACATCTACATATAACACATGGGATGAGGCAGCTTGTTTTATATTTAATTTTCATTTAATACTACTTTTCATTTCTCTACCCACATACACACAAATAACATATATATTCATATATTCATCAAACACAGATGTACACACCTACACACAGATAGAAAGGGTAAAGGTTCAACCTTAATGTCTGACACGGAAATAGGTAGATCCACTTTAATGGTCCGATATAGAAACCGGCACAATTCCACTTAACATACTACAAACTAGAAACGAGTTTGTTTTGTCAGCATGCGACTGACGTTGTCGTCCATGTCCCATACTCACACACACATATATATGTGTATGTGTATATATATATATACTAACGTTATATACATGATACATCTAACTTGTAGTTTTCTATAGAAAGATTGTTAGGCGAGTGATAACACCAACCCGTTGCTTGGCTCGTACGAACACACAAAACTTTACCCTTACACCCTTCTCCTTTCCCTCCCCCCTCCCCTCCTCCCTACAGCTACCCTTTTGCTTTAATTATACTTAAACCCCCGATGGCCATTATGCCGATGTTCCTCGCTATTCATAAGATAAAGCTACCAGTTTTAAAAGCTTTTAGTATATACGTATATATGTATGTTTGTATGTATTTATGTATGTATGTATGTATGTATGTATGTATGACTTTACGTGTTTAGTGTCTACCGGATATGTGGTTGAATTGTATTTTTTTTTTTTTTTATTTAATACACGAGAAGTCTAGTATTTCATTGTATTTTTTATTTTGTTAAATACAGTAGGAATAAAAAAATAAATATTAAAAATATTACAATTGTTTAATCCGCCATTGTTATCGTTTAAAAAAAATCGTATTCGAGTTTTAATTTTGAAACTCCGATATCGACGTCCCTTTTTCATTCTATTCGTTTGTTTTTGTTTTTTTTATTAAATATTTGTAAATAAATTTAAAGGAAAAAATATTTCGTAACACGGTTATATATTTATGTATGTATATATTTGTGTGTGTGTGTGTGTGTGAGAATAATAAATACAAAAAAATAAAAAGAAAAAACATGTAGAAAAGTTTATAAATTTTTCATTTTTGTTGAACAAATTTTGGGCTTCATTTTACTTTTTCAACGTTATTTAAATGTCAGACATTTATATTTTATGAGTTTGTTTTATTCTTCTCATTTTTTTTTTTTTTTGGTTAATAACATTGTCACAGTGTTATTAAATAATTAATATTATATTAGGTAATTTAAGTTAATTATATAAATAATTATTTATAACAGAATTCAATAATAATTTGTCAAAATTGAAATAATTATCAATTTTTTCCTATAACATTTGATTATTTTAATAATTATTTTTATATTCACAATGTGTACTAAAAATTGTACAAAATTTTAAACAACAAAATAATTATTAAATATATTTCAAAAATATGCTACAAATTATTTTCTTTTAATCATTGCATAAACAATGTTTTAAACAAACGATCATTACGTTGTCTTCACCATCTATTTCCTTATCTCTCTCTTTCTCTCTCTCTCTGTCTAATTTTCTTGGGTTAGGCAATACGGAAACAAGTATACAGGTTTATCCAATGAAAAGCTTCATCATTTCCCCTTCCCTTGGCCCTTTAACCCCTTCCATTCTCCTTCTATCTCTATCTCTATCTCTTCCACAATATCTCTAATGAAGCGCGTGTAATGAAGTACTTCGTAATGGAGACTAATGGATATCTAATAATAACCCATATCTTTCCTAAGTTTCTAATTACTCGTTAAGGAAGGATTCACACTGATTTTTTTGTTTGTTATTTATCATTTAAATTATTGTTAATATTATTTAGAAATATACAATTGTTTTATACCAATCATCGTCACCGTACGCGAATTATCCGATAGATCGAAACAAGCTACACTCAAACATAAAACAAAAAGAAATGATAATTAAACTAATAAAATATACAAATATAAAAGAGTGATAATATAACGGGTGACGTTATTAAAAAGTATTTATCCATCATCGAATTTATTTTGAATACTCAACGATATTAAAACCAACAGTGGTTTGCAATGAAATACCCCAATGAGTAAATTACGATTCGATACTTAAAAAATTAAAATAAACACAAAACACACGTTGTTCTATTAAATAATATAATTATATTTTTCAATAAGATACTATAACACATTTTTAAGACTACACATGATACAATCCCTTCGATAAAACAATCCTTTAGTGTTTTCTCTTCTTAAATTCACCACACACACTTCTCATTTAATGGAAAAAACAGAGTGGGGATAAAGTAATGGCGATGAAAGCAAACGATAGATCGTACGTAAAGCAAACGTTGCGGTCAAAAGTAATTTCATTTGATGGAGGAGGAGGGGGGAAGGAGGGGGGAGGGGTAGCAGGAGGAGAAGTAGAGGACTCTATAAAAAAAAAGTCTACCAACTCCCATGCCCTTATTCTATGTCGACGAATTAAAATGCTGTATTCCGTGCAGCATACCCTTTAACCTACCTAACTCCCCACCCACACTTCTGTCTCACACCCGGTGACTACAGATTGGAAAATTCGCGATGCTAGACGCGAATGTGAACGAGTGTGTGTGTGTGTGAACGCGCTCGCGAGCACGAATTCTACATTTTTCAACTGGTGTCAAATACACTGTCGGCGTACGTAGGTAAAGTGAAACGAAAAAAAAAAAACGAACGAAATAGATAGATGGATACTTGGTTGGATGAATGAGAGAAAAAGAGAGAGAGAGAGAGAGAGAGAGAAAGATTAAAAAAAAAAAAAAAGGTAAAATGGTGGGGGATAAATCGAATTTTTGTATTGGCTAGCAAAATGATTCTTTCGTTCAACGAAGTATCGCGTTTACCTAGCTTACGAAACTTTAAACCAAACTCATCCATCCTAACCCATACCCCACATTCCCTCTTAAATTCAAACCCCCTTTTATCCATTCCACCTCCCACCCTTTTTTCCTTCCTTTCTCTATCTCTATCTCATTCTCTCTTATTGTATCAAATTGATTTGGTATCGTACGTAGTTTTTTAACTTTGTTTTACATCGAACGATTCTCTTTTTTTTTTTTTTTTAATGGGAAATAATCAATCGTACATGGTAAAAAAAAAGAATGTGTATCATTTTATTTAGTTCCTTCTTGTTTTTTTTATTTTTTTTTGTTTTTAATTTATTTATTTATTCTCGTAAATAATTCGTCGTGGTAAACATGAGACACAAAAGTGAGTGAGTGAGTGAGAGAGAGAGAGAGAGAGAAAGAGAGAAATGTTCTCTCTCGTTGATTTCATTTTGTATTGTTTTTTTATTTATTTATTTTTTCTATGAGCTTAAAGCAACACACGCGTTTCTGTGAAATGAAGGGAAAGGGACAGGGAAGGGTGGAAGGGAAAAAATAAAATTTTGTAAAGTGTGCATTGGCCGTGAAACGATAACACGATACACGTTCGAGTGAGAATACTTGAAACGCATCGGTTGAACGAAACATGATGCATAAGAGAGAACAAGAGAGAAAATGAGTGAAAAAAAAATGAGGTACAAAATAAAAATGAGAGAGAAGGGTAGAGGGTGAGGGTGAGTAGGGTGAAAGGGTTGGTTGGTTGGTTGGTTGAGAGAAATAAAAACAGTGGAAACGGGTTACAGTGTTTTAGATTGAAAATATTCGTACGAATAAAATGAAAATCGAACTTTTGCGATTCTTTTTCATTTGTCAAAGAAAAAAATACACACACACACACACTCTCACACACACACATACACACACAGAGGAAATAGAAGTAAGTAATTTATATCCACGAGATTTTTCTGTAACCAACGACCAATCACCCTCTTAACTTCTTATATCGTGCACAGTGAACGTAATTGAAAAATAATAAAGTAATGTTAAGTAAAATTTATTCTTTTACGATAAACAAATGTAACATCCACCTCCCTCCACCTCCACCATCACCATAACCTTCTATCATTCTGTTCTATCTTTTTGTTCTACTTTTTAGTCCATTTTTTTTTCTATCCTTAAATGCAATATACGTTTCAATCGTAATAAATAAAATGTGAATCCATTTGTCTCGTCATTACACGATAAAAAAACAAGCACTTATACACACATACATACACATAACTCTACATACATAGATAGTAACAAAAAAAAAAAAAAAGAACTTTTCGTATCTCGTTATCCATATAACTGTAATTAAATTCCCAAGTTTGTTTATTTTATTTTTTTTTTCTATTTCCAACGAGATGGGAATTTAGCGAACAAATCGCGAGGTTTAGATGTATACTTTTTGTAGTACCAGGATTTTTTACCATGAAAAATATAATAAAATAAAATAAAATAAAATCAAATCAAAACAAAACGAGGCTAGCTTTCTTTTTACCATATATATGCACATATATATATAGGACAACGATTTTGTCGTTTGGAATTTAAAAAACGTTTCACATGATAGAGACAGCAGACCTTTACGTTGGCTATGCACACGTATGGTGGACAAAATTCAACTTGATAGTAGTAGTAGTAGTAGTAGTACATATAACTCACATACATTCTTATATATATATATATACATATAAATATAACGTACGTGCACGTGTGAATAATCTGTCATCGAGAAAGCTTGCGATTTTCAAATAACTCTGACGCAACCAAACGATTTTTTTTCCCCCACCCTTCTTTTATTCTCTACCCCCATTTTTATTTTCTTTCCTTTTTGTTCTTTTTTTTTTTTTAACATTCATCACGTGTACACACTGAAGCGGTGGTGCGGAGGGAGGGGGCGGGTAAGGTAGGGGAAAGTTATTCGCTCTCTTTGTATCGAATAACGAAAGTGGTAAGGGAAAAGGGATGACCGATACTTGTGCATTTGTTTCAAATGTTTCAAACAAAAACACTTTACGATCATAATCGTTGATACAACCTTATTTTTACACTAACTCAAATACACGTGTGTGTTTTTCTTATTTCCCATAACTCTATCATACATCAATCATCATTTATTTTGACTTAGAATTTGTATTTTATCGAAAATGTTTTTGGATCAATTCAATTGAAACATCGAAACACAATTATTTTCCTATTTTATTTTAAATGTAAATAATTGGGGGAGGGGGAGAGGGGTAAAAAAAATTGAGAATATATAAACTTAAGTATCCAATTAAATGAGAAAATAAATTGTTCAAGAAAATCTAACGAATGACCCGATGATATTCATAGTTTGCTATTATTATTATTATTATTATTTTGTTTGTATATTGAAAAAAAAAGAAATGTGTAGATAGTTGGAAAAAAAAAAGGATGATTTACCGCGTAAATAATAAATAGCAACGTTTCGATATACTTTGGTGAATTTCTTGGTTTTTTTTTTTTTTCTCTTTATTCTTCTTTTTTATTATTATTTTTTTCCCAAGCAACCCTTTTCACATGCTGCACATAAACACGAGAAGTAAAGAAAAGATTGCTACGGCGGATTTTGAAGTGTGCAATGTGCTTTCATCCACCACTTACAGATGTTCTCAAGAAGGTTTTTTTTCCACGTGGTACTAATATACAACACATATACACGTACAACTTATACATATACATATGTGCAGTTGCATGATGAACGGGTATGTACAACTATAGATACATTCTTTAGGTATATAAAAAGATGCCTCGAAGGTTTAAAGGCCTCAAGCTAAACAGAGTGGATTACACTTAAAGATGAAATATATATTCGACCTATATACGTAAATGTATACATATGTATATGTATATGTGTGTGTATGTGAGTGTGTGTGTATGTGAATATATAAATATGTCCGGTGTAAAGATATAAAAGGAAGTAGTAACCCTTTGGACAGAGAAAATGTATAGATACTCATCCTACAAATACTGATTGCAACCAATGAGATGAAACAACGTTTGATCTTTTTCACTTTTAAACATTAATGAAAAGCGAATCACAAAGTTAATTGAAAATCAGAATATAAAAATATTCTTTAAACGAATATTAAAATATTTATTTGAAATGATATTACAATTTTTTATATTCAACTTTGAGTTTTACAAGTGATTTACATTCTTGTATTTATTTATAGGATTGAAAATTTGTTATTAAACGTTTTAAAAATATTAAACATTTCATATCAACTAAGTAATGAACCTATTATTATTTTAAAATGAAAATATGCATTAAGAAACAACGAATATTTGTATATTTTGTGGATTGTGCAACAATGTGCAGTTTCTGAAATTGGACATTTAAAAAAAGTGAACAAATTATGATACAAAAATAAAATAAAATAATAATTTATATGTCTTATAAATAAATATTATTTGAAGTTATTGTAATGGGTTTTGTGAAAAATCAGAAACAAAGTTTCGAACGTGTATTCAAGAGGGAAAGCTGAATGACGACATAAATTCGTCGTGGGGATGAAACTTGTTCTATCTCAATAGTTAGTATCACAAATTCGATCTCTCCCATGAGACAGACTATGATTGTGGTGGTAATATTGTGTTGCTATAGTTGTAACGTGAAAAAGGTTAAAGGTTGAAAGTTTAGAACATTGATAAAATAAGAAAGTTGGGGTTAGGGAATCACCAACACGTGAGTTTGATCTTTTGGGTTAATCTTTTTTACTAAAAGTAAAAAATACGAATGTTCAATTAATTTTTTATTTCATTTGTTTTGTTTTCTTTTTCTTCTCTTTCTTTCTCTCCTTTATTTTGTTTTATTTTATTTTTTATTCCAACGTGTATTCTTATTACTCCAACTCGGAACGACGTTCTGCGACGACACTTCGTGCAAGTTTCAAGTATCGATCGGTAGAAAGGCAGGATTTACTTAGAAAACCCAGTTACTCTGGCTTTCGCCACTTTCCATTAAAATCTTTCAAGAACTTGCTTCAAACTCGATGCTAACTAAACTCGCGAGCTAGACCAGAACTAAAATTTTGAATTTCCTCGGCGGATAAGGGTATTATGCTAAATAAAAAAAAAAACAGAAGAAAAGAAAAAAAGTTAAAAATAACTATCAATAATTTTTATACATATATTTTTTGACATTTAAATATTATTATATTTAACCGAGTAGAACCACACTTTAAAAAATAAAACTTAAAAAACTTAAGTTTATAGATTTAAATTTATTATTTATTTGATAAAAATAAATTTACTTTTGTAAGTAAATATATTTAATTATTATATTTAAAAGTTTATTTAGTTTATGATAAAAAAAAAAAAAAGAAATAATAATTAATAAATGTATAATACATATACATATATATATATATAAATATAGACAGTTAGTATAATCACAGTTATCAAAGAAGAATTTGATGCAGGACGTTTGTCGTACCCAACTATTGTCTTTACAATCTCCGGAGATTCAGGAAATAAAATCCCTGAGATGATCCGGAACAGAGCCCGTAACTAGGTATACAAAGGGTGCACAGGTCAGGTCACGGGTTTTCATGGATTTACGAGTGGATATTATGCAGATGATATCTGCATTAAACGCACCAGCTACGTTTCCTCTCTATCTATTTATCTCTCTTTTCCCGTTTCTAGATGATTATGCGATATATACTACTACTACTACTACTACTACTAATACTACTATACTTAGAAAGAACAAAACCAAAAAAAAAAAAAAATAAAAAAATACTCGAGAACGTAATGTACCAGTAATATTTTTTTTATTACCACTCCCATTTTCAAACGTAACCCTTTAACAACATTACGTTACGTTTTCACGCTCGTTTGAGTTTCTAAAAAAAAAAAAGAAAAAAAGAAACAAAACAAAAAAATAAATACATAAAGGATTGCAAAGAAAAAAAAGTGGGTCACAATTGGAAAGAAGGGTGGGGTTGGAATGGGGGTGGCAGTTTCGATGGAATTGCAGTAAAGCAGTATGAGAACGAGTTTGGGTATCGTACGGTAAATAACCAAGTGCCAGTTTTCGCCAACGTGTTCGGCTATTTAATTATGCTCTTGCAAATATTTCGTCATTAACGAGGGAACATCGTTAACGCATACAACTCTAACAATTCCCCTCTAACCACCCCTCGAAATCTCATAGAGATAAAGAGAGAGAGAGAGAGAAAGAGGTCTTCTGTCCACGATGTTTTAATATACTTCAACCATTATATTCGCTCTTTGTTCGATTTTACGTTCGTTCGTTTTAATCAACTTTAATCCTCTTCTTTATCTATTTTTATTTTATACGTATATAGACAAGAACAAAATATATACACCCCTTTATATTTTTCTTTTGTATCCTATACAATATACAAAAAATATTTTTTTATTTTCTTTTTTTTTTTTTTGTAACTTTTCTTGTATTACAATATAAATCTAAAAAAAGTGTTTACAATGACAACAGTAATTTTAAATATTAGAAATAATTACTGTCATACTTTCGAAGCTATTTAGTTTGCAAGAACTGTGTTAAATTACCATGTATATAAAAATATTAATTATTCAAAATTTTATAAAACAAATAATAATAATAAATATAAGAAACAATTTCAATGGCGAGATTTGGTATTTTTAGCAATGAACTTTCGAATTCCTAATGCCAATTAATATTAATAATAATAATAATAATAAACAATCTAACGAATTGAAACCACGTAATACATTGTCGATTAATTTATTTTCATTTAACGTCAATATTTTTTTTTTTTATTATTTTTTAACTTCATCAATTTACAATTCGTATTTTTATTGAACGATATGAAAAAATAATTTAAAAAAAAAATGCGTAGACGCGTTACGAAATAATCGTTGATACATTTCACCTTCTGATCTCTTGTTTAACAAACGTTGTTTGAGAATTATCGAACAAGAGTGCGACTACCCATACTCATACCCCATAACCCCATACCCATACCCATGTATCCTTGTATACCCTACATTATCGGCTCTTCTCTGTCTCTCGATCTATTTCTCACTATACATATACATATATCTTTCTCTAACAAACATATACACACATATACACATATATATACATATATACATACACAGTTTCCTTTATCCCCCTATCTCAATCTCCCTTTTCGTAGTATCTTCGAACACGATCGAGTAAATTTCAACTCGGTTGCATATACATACGGCGTATATAAACGATAGATACATTTCCAACAGAAAAAGGCAAAACGTAAGAGCAAATATTGTGACGGCCCATAAACGTATTTTCGATTTTCTTTCAAGAAATTGGAAAATTTGTATCCCTATATAATATCCCTATACATACCTACACGTTCACGTTCATGTGTATATTCATAGGTATTATACTTATACTTATATATATATACGTACGTTTATATACGTGTGTGTATGTGCAGCAAACATGATGAAGTCAAGAATCTATAGAAGCATATTTTCCATATTATACTTTTTGAAGTGAAAATTTCTTTAGAATCGGGGTGATTTGAAACTCGTTGAAACGGAAAAATGTGAAATTCGATAAAACGAAAATGCGATAATAAAAAAAAAAAAAAAAACAGCCAAACATCATATTTTGTTTGTTTCTTTTTTTTTTCATTACAAATAATACGAATAATATTATTAGAAAGCTGATAGTGTGTATGTATTTGATTTTTATTTTATTTTCAATGTAATTATTTCGATGAAATAAGATTATTGAGAAAAAAAAAGGTAAAATCATATTAAATTAAAAAATAAAAAGATCGGAAAAATATTTTACAGAATATCGACTAATTTAATATATTATAGCTCATATATGTATATAAAACAAAAGAAAACAATTTAATAATTCAACGAACGTGGATAATTAAAAGTTAATAAATTTTTCATATTTGTTTAATTAAATTGTACGAATCATTAATTCCTTCGTATTTATAAAAATATGCGAACAATTTTACGATACATACTTCTCTTTCAATGTCAAAATAATCAATAAATCATATTTAATTATTAATTTTTTGAAATAAAATAAATAATAATAATAATAATAATAATAAAATATATAAACAAAAGTAAGAAATAAAATTGAAATTAAAAAAAATGTAATAAAATTATAACACGTTTAATATTCGTGAAAAGATTTCTACAAGGAATTGTTGTAAACAAAAAAAAAAACAAAAAAAAAGAGAAATAATAAAATATGAAATTAAAATTAACATGATTGTTATTTAAAAAGAAATATACAATAAATTATACAAGAATAAAAAATTGTGAAAATAATTTGTATTATTTTTAATATGTTAATTTTAAAATAAGAAAAAACAAAATAAGTAAGACAATTAATATCTTCAACAATAAAATGTCTACAATTTAAACGATCCTGTACGTTTACTTACATCTGACTGAGAAAAGTAACTACTAGGGATAATAACACCAGAGGGTTTCTCAAGAAGACTATGGGAGGGGGGTGGGAAAAGGAGTAGGGGGAAGAAAAGGGTCTAAGGAAGAAGAAGTATCAGCCGGAGACTTATTGGTACAGTAATTACTACTAATAGCCACCCTCTCATTTCTCCCCCCTTTACCTCAATTTCCTCTTCCCTTTACCCTTCCTTCCTTCTCCCACCTCTTCTTCCTCCTCCTTACACTTTCCAACAACTGTCTACTTGATGGTGGAAAAGGGTCTATAATACATTCCCTTTTCTCATCTTACTTGCTCTAACAATTTCCCACTCTAACTCAACCCCTCCTCCCTCCTATCCCTTCCATCACCACCACCACCACCACCACCACCAAGTAACAGCAGCAGCATCAACATCAACTAACATCCCCCTTTTCTTAGTTTTCTATGGCCCTGTAGAGAATTCCACGTCGGTAAACATCCGGATCATAAATTTTTCCAAGCTTTCGTGGAATTTCGCGTACTTCCAAGGGAGAAAAGGATCCCCTTTTCGTCTACGACACTTCATCTCTCGCACTCTTGGGGTATTAAGAAACAGGAAAGAATATAAACGTTTTGCATTATGCTACCATGTGTTCCCATATGTTGCCATATGCTGATGAATCGAAATAAAAAAATAATATATAACGTGTGTAATACATTTCTTATGTTTATTTAATAATCAAGGAAATTGTTTCAGTATTTTTCTGTTTAGAATCTCCTCAAACTTATTACATCGAATATATGAATATTATTAATGATCACATTTAAATATACGATTATAACACGAATTGTGATAAGAACAAAAAGATATCCCTATTATTCACGATGGATAGTAGTAATTATAGAAAATCACATCCATTATGTTGTTTTCGTAAGAATCGAGGATTTGTCTGAACGCGTTCATCTTCCGGGTAACATTTCCCATTATCTAACACGTCGAGAATCACACAGCGATAAGGATAATCTCCGGCAGAACGTTTGTAACACGAGAGAATACGTTGAGTAACATCGAATCAAGATTTACAAGGATTTATATTTCAAATAATATTCTCTTCATTTTCAACGTATACTTTTTTGTCTTATCAAATACAAAATATTAAAAATAAAAATAAAAATAATACAACAACATTTTAAATAAAAATAATTATTTGAGAAAAAAAAAAGAAAGAAAATTCGATGAAGTTATAAAACAAAACAAAACAAAACAAAACAAAACAAAACTAAACTAAACTAAACACTTTAAACTCATTTATCTTGCCAACATCGTAACGCAAAGATGACATCGGAAAAGCTCATCGGGGAGAAGGCATCTAGCTTTTAAAGCAACGTCATCGCGTTAGAAGACTAAACCGGTGAAGAGATGCACGGCGCAGCAGAAATTTTCATCCGACGTGAGAATCTCGACGATAATGCTTGCCACCGTAAAGGAACATCTATACGTACCTGTAAAGTCATAAGACGTTGAAGGGGGAAATGGAGTAGGGGAGGGTTGAAAAGGAGGGGTTGTAGAGAGGCAGGACATTGAACAGTTCTCGGATGATTTACGTTAGGGGTGTCCTATCAACGCTCCTTATTCCCTTAGCGAGTCTACCCACTCTCTTTTACACATATACACATATACACGAATACACAATTTCGTATCAAGCAAGCAAGCAAGCAAGCAAGTTCATAGACGAGGGGCTGGCGTTCATATGAAATAGAAACATCTTGGATAGTGGTGGTGATGGGGATGATGGTGGTGATAGGGGGGGGGGAGTTGAAGCGGCGAGCATAAGCCAACACTCGAGATATATTTTATGATGCTACATTTCCCTGACGGTAGAACCGGCTGTGTAGAAACAGCCACGAAGGAGTATCTCATACATCAGGGATGGTAGACCGTCTCTCCCCCTGTTCGGTATGGGAAAAGGGATTCTCCACCTATGAAACCACCCACTCACCTCCCTAAATTCCTCTCTCTCTCTCTCTCTCTCTGTCGCTACCCAGTTTCTCTCTTTCTATCTTTAACATCACTTTAAACCTAAGCTATTCATCCCAAAACACAAACCCTTGGAAACTGCTACAACACCACCACCACGACCTACACCAACTCTCATCGTCATCTCGACCATCTCTCTCCATTCCTTAAACCCCCTGTCTTCCTCCTGCTCCTCTTTCTTCTTGTTCTTATTCTTGTTCTTCTTCCGTCCTCTTCAATCTACCCCTAAAACCACGTTCCTAACATCCCCACACTCTACAACTACCACCACCTTCACCACCACAACGTTCTTGAGAAGACTTTTTACAAGACACTTTACGATGACGGTGGTTGAACACTTTGTCATAACCCAAGCACACCTTACCAAACTATATTGTCGAAATTACCTCTCGATCTTGACGCAAACCCCTTTTCGGAATCTTCACTGAGTTTATCCGAGAACTTGCTGATACTGTGGAACGTGTCCAACAGAAGAAAACCGATATTTACACATTTTTAGATGATAATATTATCCTTGAAATTGTTCATCATAAAAAATGAATAATAATTGTATAAAACTTGCATGTATAAGTATACATAAACGAGTTTTAAGCAAGAGGATGAATTGATAATTCAGGGAAGCCCTACCTTCCTACCCTTTAACCGATATTATTAAAGTTCCGAAATAATTACTTATGTGTGCCCTTTTGTGAACTTTTTAACCTGCCCTTATAGAAACTTTCATACCCCTCTCTATACTACACCACTCGAAACTTTCACCAGGCAGAATAGCAGGAGGAAGGGGGAGGGTGTTCAGGAGTAGGGGTAGGATGACGACGTCCTGAATATTTAATCGCTCTTTATAAGTGAAAAGGTGCACGGGAGAAGCTCGACGAAAGTTAGGCGTTGGGAATGAAATCGTTTCTTATTAAAATTCTTCATACTTTCCTCACCAGGTTATACCTTGACTCGATCCACTACAACTACTAGCCCTTTTTATACCTAAACTCTTTCTTTCTTTCTTTCTTTTTTTTTTTGTTCTAGCAAAAGATACATCGAAGATGTCAAAGAAATATATGTTTAATATTACTTAGTAATTACTTTTTTTGTCTGTTGCTTTGAAAATAGAAAGTTATACTTTTAGATTAACCAGATCGTAATAACGTTTTAATTATGTCCTTCGTATTTCGAGCAGGTCTCGTTATTAATTTCTGGTCCTCCGTGTCGGGAGATTTGCTGTTACGACCTAGGAAGGTTCCTGCACGTTTGGGGATCCTGTTGAAGCTAACTATCTCTCTCACTCACACTCTCTTACCACTATTTCCGCTGAAAGTGCTAGGACCAGTACGACAAGGTGTGGAGATGGGAACGTGTTTCGAGGAACAGTGAAAGAGCTGAGAGAAACAGAGAGAGAGAGAGAGAGAGAAATATTTCCGGCAGGATGCACCTAGTGCACGCGTGATACGTCCGTCCACCCCCTCACCACCCAGTTATCCCCCACCCCTTTAATGCCGCACACGGCTCATCTTCGAAACGTTATTGCTCGCTGTCGCTATGTTTCTCTCTATGGTTCTCTGCAAATGCAAGAGAGAGAAAGAGAAAGAGAGAAAGAGAGAGAGAGCTACCGTATGCAAATTATTTTGAGTGCTAAATTAAACTAGCAAAACCGCGCGCTATACCGTGAGAGTAGAGGAGTGGGGAGGAGTAAGAGGAGTGGGAACGAGTGAAGTAGAGTGGGGATGACACGACGGGAAGCCAACAACAAGCGTTGATAAGTTTCTAGTAGAGGAGAGTGGCTCTACTCTCTCGTACAATACTGATTTTCCATTTCAAGTAATATCATATGCAATCATTTTCTTTTCCCCATACAAATTTATCTTACGTTTATTTATCAGATTGACTACTTAGTTATCGTTTTCATTGTCGTAAGAGAATCTATTGAAATATGTTTCTATTTAATCATTTATTTTAATGACTGTTGCAAATGAAACTTGTTTCATTCGTGTTTTGTACATTTGTATTATTATTAGATATATTTAATGGAATCATTATTAAAAATACAATCATCTGTTTCAATTTAAATTAAAGACACTAGGAATAAACTTTCTTACGGATTAAACTTTTTAATTAATAAACCGATATATTGTAATGTTCTTTTTTATTTCAATTATTCTGAATATATTTATATACATATACATATATATAGATTATAAAAAGACAAAAGAATTAAAATGAATTTTTCTATAGCTCTTCATTCACTCCTACCTTCCTTTTCTGACGATATTTTCTACTTTTCCCTTTTCCTCGTTATACAATCCCTATAGAAACCAGGTACGTTTTGCAAAGTCGTATTCCCCGGAGGTAAGCTACGTAAACCATATAGAAAAATAAGGAAGAAATAGAAATAGAAAGAGAACAAGAAAAAAAGAAAAAGAAAAAGAAAAAGAAAAAGAGAGAGAGAAAAGGGTAGTGGAGGAAGAAGGAAGAAGAAGAAGAAAAATAAAAAGGAGAGGGAACCTTGTGTAAGCCAGTAAAAGAAAAATTAAAGCAGAAGAAAAAAAAACGGCGAGATAAAAAGCAGAGGGGAAACCAACGAAAAAAAAAAAAAAAAACATAAAAAAGGAACCAGAGAAAGAAGATGAGGAAAAAGAACGTATGGAAAAAGCCTGTTAAAACTTGGTATAACCAGTAACCATACCTAACAACCATATTCAACAGCACCACTACCAGTACCCAATACCGGTGCACCAAAAGCTTGTTCGTCACACTTTGTATGGGGATAGACCGATTTCTTTTCGTTTCCATGACGTTATTTAGAAAACCCAAGGTTGGAACTACAACCAAGTCTCTTGCATCGTTATCGTTTTACAGTTAGATAGCTCCAGGTGAGAACTGGTTACGACAATGTCTTTGTTGTTGTTATC
>NW_015149001.1:387308-412998 GCF_001465965.1 Polistes dominula
AAAAAAAAAAAAAAAAAAATATACGAGGAAGCTTCTACTACTCTATTATTTTAGCTGATGTCATTTTTCCTCGTTTTCCAGACAGTTTAGTCACGTGAGAGTTTTCGTAGAAAATGCAATGCGGATTTTGCGGTCACCGTGTAAAATAAATAATCTTTCTCTTTCTCTGTCTGTCTTTCTTTATTTCTTTCTTTCATTCATTCATTCATTCATTATTTCTTTCTTTCTTTCTCTCTCTCCCTCTCTCTCTTTCTCTTTGTTCTACTCATTTTAATCTTTTCTCGTAATGTTTTTTTATTCTTCTTCTTCTTCTTCTTCTTCTTCTTCTTTCTCTTCTTCTTATTTTCTTTCTTCCTTCTCTTTTCTTTTCTTTTCTTTTTATCACGTCGTTTCGCTTCGTTTAGTCCATGCAGTTTTCGCATGCTGTTTCTTTCTCGATCGGTTTACCTCTCCGGGGGGTTTTATCCTGCGTCTCTTTTATATTTTCGGAAGTAGGTTTTTACGAGAGAAAACTTTTGTACGAAAGCTTTTCTACCATCTACCCGTGAAAGAAAGAAAAAGAGAGGAAGAGAGAAAGAGAGAGAGAGAAAGAGAGAGAAAACATTTTCTAATATTCCACAGAAACCTGGACGGTGATTAATTTAAACGTGCGTTCTTGTTACCCTCAGTGACAAACGAGTTTTAATATAACCATCTGTGTGTGTATGTATGTGTGTGAGTTTACAATGTAAAATAAAAAACAGAATATAAAAAAGTACAAGACGATTATTAATTATTATTATTATTATTATTATTATGAAATAATATATATATAAATTATGCAGTCATTTAAATATATTCCGAAAAAATGTTTATCTTGAATATAATTTATCTACAAAATGAGTTACAAGAGATAATTGTTCTTACAAAAATATACTCTCAATCGAATACTATTTTTTTAAATAAATAATTAATAAATTTTTGTCATACAAATTTGTTTTTATAATTTAAATAATATAATATTTCTTAAATAATAAAATACTCATTACCTATTTAAATTACTTTATAGAAAAATTTAAAAATTATTCACACACATTACAATCAAATATAAATTATTAATATTACATAATATATATATAATATATTATATAAATAATATTAAATATATTAAATATTAATTATTTTATATAATAAAATTAAATATTATTATTAAATAATATTAAATATATAATAAAAACAAATACTATATAAATACTCCTATAACTCATATTGTACATATAAAAGAAAATGATTTGATTTATACATCAAATTTATCAATTATATTTATAACTATATAGAGTTGAATTAATGAAAAAGTTAAAATTCTCTAAGGGTAGTAGTATTTAACGAATTCAAGGGAACATAGTGAACTGATGAAGTCTCAGTTCTCACGTTCTATCTTTCGGTATATGCAAACCCAGTTCTCTACAAGTTAGTAAACTGCTGCTGAAGGTATTAGAACGCGTTACATGAAGACTGCAGTCTTCTCTTCTCTTCTCTTCTCTTCTCTCTCTCTCTAATACATACTCTCTCACACTCACTTACACTCACTTCCTAAAAGATGCGGGAACTTAACGTCAGGTTAATCCCCATCTATGAACACAATCTTCGAGCAAAGTCGAAATTCCTTCACTGCCATGTTAATCAGACGTAAAGAAGTTTGATTGGCTTTGAAATAGGATCGATACACGCCCCTCTCTCTCTCTCTCTTCAATCTAACATCATATCCCTTTAGGCTCGTTAACATGACGTTGATAGGTACACGTTGATGTATGAGATTTCCTATTCCTTATCTATCTATCTATCTATTTCTCTTAACCCTTGATATCAACATTTTCTTCACTTTTCTAACTATTTGATACCTTTCATCTTCAAACTTTCTAACTAAAGCGTGTAACTTAGATATTCAATCTATTTCAAGTCTAATAGAATTTCTATTTGCACTTTTAGATATGATAGGAATATTTCCCTTTAACCCACCACCACCTCCATCTCCTCCTATTTTCTATGAATTCTAACTCATTAATTAATTTATTTGTTATATCCAATATTAAAAATATGTTCATATTGAATGATATCTAATAAGATGAGTTTTTGATTAGATCAACGTAATTAGAAAAGTTCTAAATAATTATTGGGTAAATTAGATATTCAATTTATATTTCAAGTCTAATAGAATTTCTATTTGCACTTTTAGATATGATAGGAATATTTCCCTTTAACCCACCACCGCCTCCGTCTCCTCCTATTTTCTATGAATTCTAACTCATTAATTAATTTATTTATTATATCCAATATTAAAAATATGTTCATATTGAATGACATTCAATAAGATTGGTTTTTGATTAGATCAACGTGATTAGAAAACTTTCAAATAATTATTGCATTGTCAAATAAAGCATTGATTGTTTAATATTAATTAACAACTAATTAATCAATTATTATTAAAATTTAAAAAAAGAAATTTAGTTACCAACCTAACCTATCAAACGCCTGATATTATGGTTATAAGATAAAATCTAAAGTTTATTCATAACGTAAAAGTTAACTTAATGATAAAAATGATTAACATTTTTCGAATGGTTTGAAAAAAAAAAAAAAAGAAAAATGATAACTATAATCGCAACAGAAGCATCGGTTTCCCTCAAGCATAATCTTCTGGCACCATGCCCGACAAACTCTTGACGAATTGCTCATGGTGATGCAGCTGCGCCATACCAGAACGTTTCCCTTTTACTATGCCTGCTTGCTTGCTTGCTTACTTGCTTACTTGCATGAATGTCTACCTAACTGCCAAATTTCTAAATTCCAATGTCCATGGGTAATTCGTCTCCAGTTGAAATAACTAACCAAGAACTCCTTTGTCATCGACACGATCCCAAATGAACGATCTTCCAAAGACACCTAACTTTATCCTCCCCAATGTTTGTTCATCATTCACCAATTAATCAATAAAATACATCAAAATGTTACAGTGTAATATCAAATTTAATATTAACAGTTTAATTTAATATTTGCATATTAAAGTTTATGTGTTAAAATTGAATACACACTGTAGGAAATAAAAAAGTTTTGGTAAACATAGATTAAAAAAAGTCAAACGTTTCTGAAATATATCATAAAAATATTGAATAAATTTTGTTTTGAACACCCTCTATATAATAACTATTCTAATGTAAGTAGAGTTCATTAGATTATTAAGATAATTGTTAATTAATCGATACATGTGTCTATTGTTGTTTAAATGCACTGAATATAGGTTAGGTGCACCATCCTCCTCGAAATTCACTTTCAGACTCACACGTTCTTCACGATCTCAAAATACTTTTATTAAAATATTGTTTATATGACTTTCCGAACGTTGCACATGTGCATAACGAATCTAATTTACCTAATTAATAGAATTTAAGATTATAACGTTCAAACTTTACCATATTTATTTCATTTCAATGTAAATATTTTATCACTGTTGCCCAATGAAGACTTCAATCGTCAAATTTTCAAGTAATATCAAAATAATATATAAAAATATTAAAATAACAAGTTGCTATTGTTGTTTAAATGCACTGAATATAAGTTAGGAGTTGAATTTCGAAAAGAACGATGCATTTTTGTTTCATTTTAATGTAAATATTTTATCAGTGATGCTCAATGAAGACTTCAATCGTCAAATTTACAAGTAATATAAAAATAATGTGTAAAGATATTAAAGTAATTAATAAGATAATAAAATAACAAGTGTCTGTTGTTGTTTAAATGAACTGAATATAGGTTAGGAGGTGAATTTTGAAGAGGATGGTACTCTGATCATTCTGAGCTTTTAGTAAACGCTTGATTTTTCAACTTATGTTTACAAAAACTTGTTTATTCACTGCAATGTATTCTACATATCATATAAATAATGAATGATTTTTATGATTTTTTTTATTGGATACCCTATATATATATATATATATATGTATACACTTATTGGTAATGTAAGTTTTCTTCGTAATACTAATACCATACTCTTGTTTGAATCGATACGATCTTTGATCCAATGAATATTCCGCAGCACGCTTCGAGTATACCCTACGTCTAATTTTATTGCATAAGTTAGAATCTTGGAAATATTAGTCCTCTGATAGAAATTAAATTACCTTTGGGACTGAATATGATATGACGTCAATCTTACACGTATACAAATGTACATATGATATATGCTTGCTTGTGTCTGTGTATAATTATTATAGTTTCTAAAATAATTACAAAATCATTTATCTTCTCTTTTATATCTTTGTTTAAATAACATGAAGTTTCATTATTTATCTTTCAATTTTTTTTTTTTTTTTTTAATTATCTGCTCCCCATTTATGGCAATTTTTGTTCGTTGTTTATTGTAAAAGAATTATTATTACATTAAATGCAATTAATTATTGAAGTATTATTAATATTTTATTATTCTTTAGATTATAATATTATATATTAATTATATTAATTAAATTGATATATTAAACTTGATGTATAAGAATTATTAATATTATTTAATTAAACAACTAACAAATTAATAAAAAATTTACACCCAAAAACAAATGATTTATCATTTTAATTGATCTATCATTCGTATTGTTTTGTTGTTGTTGTTGTTGTTGTTATATTTGTTAAATAACTTTGATATTTTTCTTTGTTGTTTTGCTAAATAAATTGACCATGTTTCAAATCTCTGTTTTGTATTCGTCGAGATTGAAGAATAATCCTAAAAAACGAATCTGACAATGTTCGAATATGTAAAATCGCGTTGAAAATTTTAGAAAAAATATATTAAAAAAATAAAAATAAAAAAAATAGTTAAAAGAGAACTAAACAAAAACATAACAACATTGTCTACACTATCCATGCATACCTACCGATCAACAAAAACCATTCGATTCGGGTGGGAAAACAAGCTAAACTTGCGTCACGAATATCGTTCGTTCGTTCGTTCGTTCTATCGAAATACCAGAGCTTATTTTCAATATCCTTAGGGAACTACCACGATAGATATAATATAGTCGGGATCGTTTTCTTTGCGTACACTATGCAAAACTTTCTAATCAAATTCCTTTACTTTAATCAGTTTTATTTTATATTTCTAACTCTTTCCATTTTCTTTTCTTTTCTTTTTTTTTTTTTCCATTTCATTTCAATAATTTCACATAATTTCATGATAATTCATTGAACAAAATAATCAAATATAATTAAAAATATTATTTTTCTACTATTATATATATTGAAATATGAATAACGTTTAAATTAATTTAACGAAAAAACAAACTACCTACCAAATATGAAATTTCATAAGAATATCTTTTAAATCTTAAAAGAAGTATAAAAAATAGAAAATAAAAATATACATATAAATATAAATAATAGATAATAAAATAAATATAATAATATAAATATGCAATTATTATTCGAAATTTATTTAACATTAAACTATGACCACGAAAAAAAAAAAAGAAATATATCTTTAATAATACAATAAATAATTCTAGAAATTATTCAAACACTTTTACTTGACTAACAAATATTTTATAAAAAAAAATATATATATATATATGTATAAATAATTATAATTATCGTTCAATCTTAGTAATAAAATTATAAAAATTATTCAAGTGACCAATCTTTGCTAACTCACCCTATATATACGTGTGTCAAAGTTTTTGTGTGTATACACATATATATATATATATATATATATATATATACATACATATATATATGTATACTTTATATATTCAGGAAGTAACTCCTTACCTAAGTACACAAATGTATAAAATAGATAAGAGAGTAACGTTAGCTTTAGTTTCATCATAGTCCAAAAGGAAAAGCTACTCTTCAAGTAAACGATAAGAGAAATTCGATACTTTACGTCGATATTTAATCGAACTTAGGAAATCGGAAAGTACGAAGTAAACTTGAAAGTCACTTCAACGTGTTCCACCCCTCCCCCCCCCACCCTTACTTTTCATCGTTCTAGTACTCTCTCACTCACTCTTACTACTTTGATCGGTAAAATTCTATACTTTAAAGTATATGCAATACATTATATCGTAAGTTTTGCAAATGTCAACTCGATATTAAAATAAAAAAAAAAAACAAATATTATTTTACTTTATACATCAGTCACACACACACACACACACTTTGCAAATTTTCTAATCGATACAATAAAAAAAAAAAAAAAACATTTTACTCGCGAAATCTATCAAAAGTTTATTCATAATAAATTTCTGTTAAAAATTAAACAGAAGTCATTTAATACTAGAATATTATTACCAAGAATATATGAAAATATTATTGAAGTATTTGTGTATTATTAAGTATGTATTATAAGTATGAACATATATGTGTACCTTCAGAAATGCATTTACAATTTTCATGAGTTATTCTTAAAAAAGAATGACTCATGTGCTCGTCAATAATTTATTTCAATAATTACAACCAGTAGCTCGTGCCAATTAGGACCTTTCATCCTCGACATGATTGAGCACTGGAGGAACTTTAAAGTTTTTGACTTACTCGTTACCAATGTTATATAACATATATGTAATATTTTAGAATGAAAATAACGCATATACGAAATATGAACAGTTGGCATTAGAAGTTCTACGGTGGCTCCAAAACACTCCTACTTCGTAGCAAGTATTGCAGTCAGATGATCAGAGAGTTCCTCGATTTACTTTTGTTGAAGATACAGCAAAAATTCCATCGAAGAATTCATTCCACATCATTGAAAAGGAAGAAAATCCGTTGTCATATCTGTAAAATAAAATAGAATAGATAGTGAAGTTTTTCTATAATATGATCAAAAATCAATCGAATAAAATGTAAATAAAAATGAATACTTACAATGCATTCCAATGGAATGCAGCTCAATGGCATCATGGTGATGCACACCTCGCGTGAATCTAATAACGCGGTATAAACGAAAATAAGAAACTATAGATGAGTTTCTTATCGCGAAACCGAAATTTCATTATACGACGAAAAACACTGATTCTAATTCGCGTTTGATTTTAATTTATTACTCGACCGATCACTGATTCTACAACTAATTCAAAAACTGCTTTGCACGCAGTTTGATATTACCACTATAAACACTGCACATATTGCTTCGCGCACGATTGCAATCTGAAACAGAAATACAAAAACAATACTATTAATATCATTACTATTACAGAAAAGTATTGAAATTTTTGAGAAATTATTTAATACAAAAATATACTCACTTTGGTGAATGCACGATGAATGCACGATGAGTCTCCTACCCTTAGGATGACGATGATAATTCACAAAAACTGACTCTACAACTGCATGTAATGCAGTTCATTCAATTAACACTAGATTTATGGAATGAGAAAATTTAAATCATTCAAATCTTTTTACTACATAAATATGAAAATTAAATATTATATTACTTTTTCAAAATATATGTTTATTTTTAATGCCATAATGAAATATATGTGAATATTAATTCCTCTTCTCTACCCAATTCTACATTCAAACAATATTTGTAAATTTTTAAAAAATAGTGAATGAAACAATAGTGAACAAATCTAATGTTAAACGAATTTCTAAATGAATTTAATTAATAAAATGTGAACACTATTCCAACAATGATCTGAAACAGAAATAAAAACAAGATTATATACATCACTGTTATAGAAACATTATTATAATTACTGATAAAATGTTTAATATAAAAATTGACTTACAATTATTCTTCATTGATGAATGCACGATGGGTATCCTACCCTTAGGATGACGATGAACACACATTTAAACCTAATAAAAGAAACTTACGGAGTTTCTTTACCCGAAAAAACGAAATCATTATATACGGCGTACAACACTGATTCTAATCTCCGACTTTTTTGAATTTTGTTTTAACGATGCAACACACGATTACATCATTGCTTACACGCTCGATTGCAATGGTGTTCTGAAACAGAAAAAGAAATAAAACAATTAACATCATCGTTATAATAAAAAACCATTGAAATTATCATAAGAATGTTTAATATTAAAATATATTTACTTTTACACTTCGTTGATGATTGCAGGATGGGTATCCAACCCTTAGGATGACGATGTATAAAATAAAATGAAATAAAAAATCTAAAAAAGTTGAAACATACTAAAGATTATATTAAAATATTTCTTGTAAATCATTTCTGAAGGCAAGGCACACATTAAAACACTATTGAATATTATATGAAAAACATTCAATGGTAAATATAAAGAAATCATTTAATAATCTATGATAATTGACATAATTAAATGTTAAAGTTAAAGTTGTTTAAATAAAACAATAATTGTATCAGCAAACTTAATAAAGAGTAAGCTAAAAAATGAATCGTATTTTATACCATTGAATGTAATGAAAACCATTTTAAAGTATTTAAATCAAAAAGAGATAGCGTTAGAAATTAAATTATTAAATAATCTACTACTAAAATACTACTACGATGTGAACGTGTCGAAGGACCGTTCGGAAAAGACCGAGAAATGAGATACGTTACTCTGTTTAACCTTAGTAATGTCAAGCGTTCGGTGATCCTCTGTTGTCTCTTTATTTTCTTCTTAATAATACTCCGGTAACATCTATACACTTTTATCATTACGTTTAGGTCGTACGTAACGTTTGTTATTATTTCTTTCTCTCTCACTCTCTCACTCACTCTGTCAGTCACATTCAATATCTATCAACGCAGTATACATCTCACTGTCTAAAAGAAAAGAAGTACACATACCTCGCGAATATTAAAAAGGTAAACTAGTTAATACGATAATAATGTTAGTTATTTGTATTCGTGTAAGAGACACTACCAATACTAGTAAAGCTAAAAAATGTAAGAAATAAAATTCATTAGTATGGAAATATGAAAACATAATTTATGAAGATATAATGATGATTAAATTATTTATTAGATAATAATTATTGCATTATTAGAACTGATAGTGTGTATTGATATTAAAAATAATATAAAATTGTTAAAAATAAATTAAATGTAATATATAAATTGTATTGTGTTATATTACACACATACACTTTATATTACATTTCTGTTTCTTTTTATGAGGATTAATATAAAATAATAAAAATTATATAAATAAATGTACATTTGTTTTTAAAAAAATTTGATTCATTGATAATATTTAAATAAAATGTTTCATTTAAGATAACACATCAAATTAAATATTGCATTACTATTAAAAGTATATTATAAATAAAATGATCTATTATTTCATAAACGAATAATAATATCTATATCTATAAAACTTGTATGTATTTTAAAATTATCTTTATCTTGAAACAAATGCAATAAATTTTTTTAAAGAAAAATCTAATAAAAATAATACTAAATAATATCAAAGTTACATGAGTATCTAACAAAGCCCTAATAGTAAAAAAGTTGAACGTTTGGATCGTGTAGCCTTGGTTTAGGTAGGTAGGTAGGTAGGTAGGTAGGTAGGTAGGTAGGTACGTTTGAAGCAATAAAAGTCAGATCAACGTTTCGATGCGGAACAAACAAATGGTAAGAGATAATGGCCGGCAAAAGGGCCAGCCCTTCTAGGACGATAAGGCGATACGACAGTGACGAATAGGCTTCGTTCCCCGATTCAACTGTTGGCTAGCTGGCTACCACCAGCAATGGTGCATTCTCAACAAGCTAGAAAGAGAAATATAGATAGAGAAATAAAGAGAATAAGTGAGAGTGATAGAGAAAAAGAAAAAAAAAACAAGAGAAAGAGAGTGCTATCATACGCTGTCCAGAGCAATTTCAATGGACGATCCATTATCTTAAGCGGCGTTGATCAATCGATGCGTTCAACTCACCCATCTGGACAGATAGCTTTTCTTTGGCTTACCAGATTCCCCCACCAAACCCCTAACCATCCTTCTCGTTCAACCAAGCTCACACATAACTCCCCTTTCCCATCATTCTATGGCGAATGGTGTTAGTAACCCCAGAATTTTTTCGTCTCTATTTTTACCCTCACCACTTCTCTATTCTGTTCTTTTCATTACATCACTTTTCTATCGTGCGAGACTTTAGAGGACATTTTTTTGCGATTTCTTTTTGGAATCACCACAAGGGAGACCACTTAGGATCCATTCCCTGAATTGGACAGGACCCTTGATTGATAATCATAAAAATGTTTGAAAAATTATTTATTGAATCATTTAATTCTCTTTGGTGTTAGGTTTTGTTTTTTAGAATAATTTAAGATGGTAGTTAGGAATGAGATGCTTTTGTCATAATGATCTATAACGTATATAAATAATTGAATAATCAGATTTAAATCGATAATGATTTTAATGATCAGGAATAATTCAAGGACATCGACGTTAGGAATTATGATAGTGTATGTGTGTATGTATGTATACCTAATTTACAAGTAGTAGGATATATGACGTAACATGTGGTTAAATTCCTCGTTACGCGTACGACCTGATTACCATGAATAAACATAACGGCATCGCGCGTTAGCTTTCAAGTAACTACCATAACTCACATGATGATAATATAAATTAACTAACTTATCTATCTAAAAGCATCGTTTCTCATTCGAGATAATCAATTGATTATTATCATCATCATCATCATCTCATAATCAATAATAGTGATAATACCTAATACGTGACATTTTCTTTTTTTCTATGAACAAATAAGCTACAATAATTCACAAATGAATATATTCATTTAAAACAAAAATAAAAATTATTTATTCTTATATATTTATATAAAAATATAAAAATATAAATAATTTTTTATATACAATAATATATATGTAATAAAAAAGTTTGTATATTAACAAATGCAATACCTATACACATAACTCAGATGAAATAAAAATTAATTTATTAAATAAAAATTCAAATAAATTTAAATATGAAAGATAATAATAAAGAATGTAATGTTTTAGGTTGTGGTAGTATAGCACCAAAGTCAACGTGGGGTAAACTGGCGACCATGGGTTACGCAAGTCTAGGTATACCCTTGACGATAGTCTACTTGTCAAATGCCGGAGGTCTGTTGTCCAGGTGCGCCAGGGGTGTTTTTACCAGGGCCCTTTGTTGCTGCCTTTGTTCGAACTGCGGCTATTGTTGCTACGACGAGAGACGAATGCAGGTGAGTACTTTGCGGATGTCTCTCTATGCGTCTACTTTCTCTCTCTCTCTCTCTCTCTCTCTTTCTCTCTTTCTGTTTTTCACTTTTTCTTTCATACTTTATTTCTTTCTTTCTCTATTACCCTCTCTTTTTCTCTTTTATAGTGCATGCTTGTTAAATTCTTCAAAACGAACCACGTACGCGATAAATTGGTTTCGGTAACCGTTTCTTAACCCAACCCACCCACACCCCCACTTCACCAGTACGCTCCTGAAAACTCGAAAGAATCAAATGGAAGAAGAAAATAACTCGACTTACCTAGGAATATTTTTCTTCCATGTTCTTACTTGATTTTGTTTTTTTTTCTGTTTTCTCTATTTGTATTTTATTTCATTCCCTCCCTCCTCTCGCATCTGTTGAAATAGGGGTGGGTGGGTTTAACCGTTTGAATTTATCGACAAAGTAATCGAGCGGATAACTCGAAATGGCTCAGAGTAAGAACTTTTCCGAAAGGAGTATAGATTATTTTCTTTCGACTATATACTTTGATTTGTTAAAATTGGTTTTTTTTTTCTTGACTAAGCACCCTAAGACGGATCGTTTGAAAAATAAATCAATATATATTTATTTAGAATAAGATATTTGATTCAAATTATTACGAGTATTCTTTTAGTTTTATATTTCGTCAATTCGCCTAGGAGAAAGAGAGACGAATGCGAAGAAAGAGACAACAAGAAGAATTGGCCCAACAACAGCAACAACAACAATTGCAATTGCAAGAACCATTTTACGTTCGTGCTAATTCATCGACGTTCACGAGTACCGTTGAAATCAAAACTAGTCCGAAGGATGAGGTATCAAGTCTTGGATCTGGTGATAGACCAAATGTTACCATACTTGCACCAATAAGTATTTGTTTAGGAGCTATGCTGTGTTACATCGTTGCTGGAGCTTTTACTCTACATAAATTGGATGGTTGGAGTTTCGTTGGTAAGATTTTTAAGTTCAAATAATTTTAGTATATCCTAACACACCCAACTAAGTACAATATATTTCATTACAAAGTTAATTATTTTAATTAATAATATTTTTGTTAATACAAAATACAATAATATCCCCAAATACAAACAATCCCTAGAATTTGACTCGAGTATCGGAAGAATACGTGTCCACGCTTTTTAGTATGCAGTCGCACACAAACACACACATATGGAGGAGACCGAGAATAGGATAAACTGTATAGCTATATTCCGTCTCATTCTCTCGCTGGCTCAATCCTATATCCTCCGTTTCCTGACCGACCGCGTTTATTTACTTTTCTGATCACTCCTATTCTAAAGAAGTTTTCACTTCAAAAATACATTCTAATTGATTTCAGATGCTAGTTACTTCTGCTTCATGAGCTTAAGCACGATTGGATTTGGTGACATGGTACCAGGTTCCTATCCTCACAACAACAACAACAACAACAACTTATCATCGTCACGAAATGCAACGATTTGGTTCTGCTCCTGTTACATAATGTCCGGTATGGCATTGACGGCAATGTGTTTCAATATTCTACACGACGAGATAGTACATCGATTCTGTCATCAAAATGATAAACAAGAACCGGTTAAGTCAAGCCCTAGCGTTGACGAATTATCAACCGATCCGTTTGCATTAACCTCGTGACAATTTCCGTCCGGTAATCTGTGTCATAGAAATGGCACGGATGAGACAAATGTATGCGCTAACGATCCACCAACCAACATATTCGCTCATGAAAACGAGATCAATATATTGAAGGATTCCTTTAATCAGGTCGACGTTACCAGAGACTGCAAACCGATCCTTAAGTTGGAGGATCACGTGCCACAGATCGCACCGGTTTACATGTTACCAAAAGTCGATGAGGAAACTGAGGAAAACACTGAAATGTAGAAGTGAACACATACACACGCAAAAAAATATACTTCAGTATTATACCTGTCACCATGTTCCAAATTTGTCTCTACTCAGTGAAATTCCATGAATTTCCTAACTTTTGGGTATAGTTACTACTATATGTGTCTGTCTATCTGTCTGTCTTTCTTTCTTCTCTTTGCAAAATAACAAAATTGTTTATACGTGTATGAGAAAAAGAGAGAGAGAGAAAGAGAGAGAGAGTGAGATAGAAAGATAGAAAAATATATAAAAGATTTTTGAAGTAAGCCAATAATATTACGAAGAATTCGAGATTCTTTAAATTTCGATCAAAGTGAATTGTATTGAACTGCTGACTACGTTAGTTTCAATAGAAATGCGTGTGTCATGATTTTTTCTCAAGCTAAGAAGAATAATGGTGGTGATGGTGGTAGTGATGGTTGGTAATGAATGGTTTAAGAATGGGTTGATTTGTAGATGTTGACAACATTTTTCTTTATTCTGATTGTGAAAATAGAAATGTCTATATGAACTTACGTCAAAAGTGAGACATAAACAACAACAACAACAAAACTAACAATTATATTATATAATTATAAATAAGTTTGTGTGTTACGATGAATGAAAATATGCACGTTAAATTTCGAAATTCTTATCGAAATTGAACTAATTATTAAAATTAATTATTCTACCTGTTCGAAGTTCGAATGAAATTATGTTTATAATATGAATTCGAATGAAGAAACCATAATTGATTTTTGAAGTAATGTGAGACATGTTAAAGATCGAATAAACGTAAGATTTGTGTAATCCGTTTATTTTATATTTATGAATATTTATATTTAAATAAATAATTAAATAAGATTATTAAAGAGATAATAATTATCTTTATTTGGAAAAAAATATTCAAATGAAAATACTACACTTGAAAATATTCAAATAATATCTACTTACACGAAATAAAATATAAATAATTAAATTCATTGAATAATAATAATAATAATAATAAAAAGAAAAAAACAAATGTTTCTATAAGAAATTGTTTGAACAATATTTCAAATAATAATTTGTAAAGTATCTTTGTGATTTTGTTTTCATTTGTAAGAAGAAAGGGAATGCACTTGAAATGAAAGTTTAGTTTCTTTGATTCTTTTCCACTGAACAATCACCGATTAACCAATCAAATATTTATATCTGTACTTTGTAAAATCATTTCATTCTTTATCGTAAACTGACAAAAAAAAAATATATCAAACTTGTAACTCCGTTCAATTAATTTCCAATGAATTATTGTTCGTCGTTTAAATTTTTACAATGCAGTATGAGGGTCAACAAATCGATACTTCAAAAAAAAAAAAAATGTTGACATGAATTGATCGATTTTACGGTTCTTATCGAATGATACGAATTTGTAGTATTTGTATCTATATTTTTATTCAGTTTTATATATTGAAGATAAAACGGATTACGAATTTGACGTTTATTCAATCTTCTTATTCATTCTTGCGAATACGTGCAACACGAGCATTGATTAAAAAAAAAATAAATAAAATAAAAAAGAAAAGGTTTCTACACGCCTATCTAGATAGGGGATATTATTGATAAGAATTTTTTATATTTCTTAGATATATTTAATGCGAAAGATAAAGATAAAGATAAAGATAAAAAGAGAAAGAATAAGATAAATTCTTGTTTGCGAACGAACGAACGAACGAACGATCGATTTTTGCGTTCAATTCTACGAAACATAATTAAAGATAAAAATTAAAAAAAAAATAAATAATCATGATGATAAATAAATTAATAACAATTATTAATTATTTAAAACAATATATCTGCCAATTTATGTGTTCATTCATTTTTGTCTCATACAATATTAACTTTTTTCACACTTTTATATTAAACATTTTTTAATAATAATAATATTAATACTAATTAATAATAATAATAATAATAATAATAAATATTATAATATAGAATGCGAACGCAAAGATCGTCAATAATAAATAAAAATCAAATTAATAAATATTACGATAAGAATATGTAATTTAATTAAACAACAAAAAAGAAAAATGAAGTTAAAATTAAACTTCGTAAAGATGAAATAAAAAAAAAAAAAGGGAGACAGAGAAAAAAAAACAAGCGACATGTTAAAACCTAGAATAAGAAATGAAAAGAAAAAAAACGATGAAGAAATAAAAAATTAAAAAAAAATTATCTACGTTGTTTAAATATCGATATTATCTATAGATTATCTACAAGAATAAAACAGACAAAGAAAAATATTACGCGAAGAGTAAAAAAGGGTAAAAAATAAAACACAAAACAGCGCGATGATTGCAATTACTGTAAATTAGTTGTAAAAAAAAAAAAATACGCCCTTTCCTTCCCTAATGTTCATCCCCATTAAAAGAAAACATTCACAATATTTAAGATTTATCATCGATCCTATCGTGAAATCGTGGGCAGAGGTATCCATCTTTAAAAAAAATAAGAATATAAAATAAAATAAAATTAAATTAAAATTAAAAATAAAAAATAATAAAACAAGATGTCCTTTAGAATAAAAAAAAAAAAAAAATATTATCCGAAAATTAGAGATCTTCAATTAAAAATAAAACAAAATTTGATTTTGATGAAAGAAAGATGAAAAAACAAAAAAAAAAAAACAAAAAAGAATGAAGAGAACAAAAAAAGCAAGAAAAAGGAAGAGAAAAAATAAAAATCATTCCTTATTCTCGAAAAGGGCAAAAAATTCTTATAAAAAAAAAATTAAAAGTCTTAAAAAATTTATAGTCCATGCGATTTTTTGCCGATTCAAAAACGTATAATAAAAATGAAAAAGAAATAAAAAAAAAACACACACACACAATAAAAAAAAAAAAGGGTTCCTTTCGTTTGGTTTCTTGTAACATATCATAAGATGTAAGATATAATCCACAATCAATCGGAATAATATTATTAAACAAAATAAATAGTTCGAAGAAAGAATAATCGATTGAAATTTAATCAAAGGACGGAAATGTTGAAGAAGAATGTATTGAATGTATAAAAAAAAAAAAGAAAAGTATGTGTGAATATATAAATAATATATACATATATATATATATGTGTGTGTATGTATGTGTGTACATCTAAAAAAATCCTCCTTCCAATTTAGATACGTAAAAACTAACAATAAAATTAATTAACAAATAAATAAATTAAATTAAATTAAATTAAATTAAATTAAATTAAATAAAAAAGGACAGAAGTATATATAGCGACTAATGACAATCGATAGTGGTCGCTAAATTAAAAATATCGTTTATCGTCTTACCAACTTTAAGAAAAAAAAAGAGAATGGAAAGAAAAAGAGTGGTGGAAGTAAAGAAAGGGATGGGAGGTGGATCAGAGATTGGTTTGGAAAGTCAAAAGAGAAAATGAAGGAAGGAAAATAATAGATGAGGAAACGGAGGAAAGGGATATCGTGGAATGAAGCCAAAACAAACTTTAAGTCCCTTTTTTAAGGTTTTTTCTTCTTATTCGAAAAGGTAGAGTTAACTATTTGTATCGATCTAAATTTATTTCTGACCGACTAAACTTATTTTAGAGTTCGTATACGTTGATTAGTTATTTCTAATATATTCTTCAATTTATATAAAGAGAGAGAGAGAGAGAGAGAAGGAGAGAGAAAGAGATGTGCATTTGGAAAACATGAAATTTAATTAATTAATTGATTTTAATCATAGCACAATTATAAAAGTTATCAAAATTATTTTATAATGAAATTTTGTTTATATTGAATTAATTTTATATTCTGCAATTTATATAAATTGATAAAAAAAAAAATAATAATAATTGATATTTAATATCATATTATAATATTTATTATATTATTTAATATAATGAATTATTTATTTTAATATTTATTTAAATTAATATTATATAGTATTTATTATTTTATTTAATATATTATTATATTATTTAATATAACATTACAAAAAAATAATATAATAGTTCCCTATTATAAACATTAAAATTAATATTAAAACTAAATTACATGCTCATAAAAAAGAAATTCATATTAAATAATTATTTATAATTTAATAATTAATACTCTCTTATTTTATAATATTAATATATAAAAATAAAAATGAGATGAAGTTTGAAATATGATTTATGATATAAGTAATTGAAAAAAAAAAAAAAACTAGAAAAAATATATTTAAATTAGGTGAATGTTATATGACATATAAGACAGATCTCATTGGTTCAATTCGAAGTTCTATTGCAAGAATATCTATTTCTCTTTCTCTCTCTCTTTCTCTCTCTTTCTCTTTCTTNTTTTTTTTTTTTTTTTTTTTTTTTTTTTTTTTTTTAAATAAGAAGCTCTTATTACTATATCTATCTTTCTTCGAATTTCCCTCTTTCTCGTTTTTCACCCTTACGTTCTGCTGGTTTCTCTTGTCGATCTCTAGGGAAATATAACTGAGTTCAAAGTACTTCCCACATAAAATCAGCTCGGTGGTGGTAGTTGGTATATGGAGTGGCAACTGGAAACTTTAGTAGGACGATTTTGCAGTAGAAATATCCAATGAAAACCAAACGTCACAGGATTTTTCATCGCTTCGTTTTTTTTTCTCATCCTTCTCCTCCTCCTCCTTCTCATCATCTTCTTCTTATCTATCCTTCTTATTATTTTTTTTTCTCTATGTGTATATACACATATACCATTTTACTCGTTAGTTTGTACAGTAGAAGCGAACCACATTTGATTTTATTTTCAGAAAGGTACAAAAAAATAAAAGAAGCTTTCGATTGATTAGCTTTCAAATGAAAATTAATGGAATTGCTTTGTCACATTCTCTCTCTCTTTCTCTCTCTCTCTCTCTCTCTCTTTCTATCCTTCTCGAAATTTTATGATTTAAGTTAACTTACCTTTCAATCAATTTTCTATTTGATCATCGTTAATAATTAAATAATTATTTGCATTCTAACATTTGAAATTAATTATACTTAAAGTAGGAATATTAATATTAAAAAAAAAAAAAAGAAAAAAAATGAAAATAAAAAGAGAGAAAGAAGGAGATAGAAGAGAGGATGAGGGGTTGAGGAGGAGAAGGATAAAAAAAATGAGTGGTCTATAAATGAGATTACAGATTGTAAATATAAGAGAAATATTTCACGATTCGATAAATTTTTCCGGAAATGGATGGGAATGCAATTTTCTGCATCGCCAAATAGAATAATCCCATTTGATTATCAGAAACGAATCAATGTTTAACTTTAAACGTATTATTCAATCGACAGGGAGATGCTGTATTTTATCTTATGAAGAAGAATCTGGCTAACCTGCGTATTACAGTGTTTGAAAACCACAATAATAATCTTTCGCGAAGCGAACTACCATGACGATTCAATTATTCGAATCATTGGTTTTCAATATTTCTTTATATTATCTTCTTTTTTTTTTTTTTTTANTTTTTTTTTTTTTTTGTGTGTGTTAATCAAATTCAAACAAAATTATTTCAATAAAGTGTAGTTGAAAATTAATAGAAATTTATTGAAGAAATTAAAATCTTTTTTCTATAAAAAAAAAAAAATGTGTTTATTATATTATTAATTATTATCTATTAATGTTGTGTTAAATGAAATTTTGTATTATGAATTTAAAATTGATCGTATATAATTTAAATATATATTTATATTAATTTATATTGTATAATAGAAATATTTATGAATATCATATAATAAAAATAATTAATATTATTATAATATTAATTCATATTAATATTAAATATAATTATAATTTTTTGTTCTTTTTTTTAAATTTAAAAAAAAAATTAATAAATAATAAAATATAATATTATTTAATATTAATTTTTTAATATTATAATTTTAATAATTATTAATTTATTAATTTGTTATTTTTTTTTTCCATTTGTTGTTATCATATCACGATATCCTATTAGAACATTGGAATTGAAAAAGTATTAATAATTGAGGAACGTATTTATAAATGAAAATGTTCTCACACACAACACACTTCGTTGTATTTCGCATAATAAACCTTTTCTAATGATATTCATTACCACCTATTTACAATGACGAGATTTTATATCGAAAGTTTTTTCGCCTCACATTTAAATACAAATCAAATATTTCTCGAAACAATGCTACGTATCTATTGTACAGTGCATCTTTAAATAAATAAAGAAAAAAAATAAATAAACTTACAATTAGTAATGTGAATGTAGGTGTGATAAAAAAAAAAAAAAGTAAACAAAAAAAGAATTAGAATTAAACGAAAAGAAAGAAAGAAAGAAAGAAAGATCTTGTTTCGTATGTTTGTGGTGTGTGTTTACTTACGAATGTATGCGTGAAAGAAATAATTGATAATATAATTATTAAACAAAAAATGAATGAACTTAAATTTTGAGAAACCACTCAACAATTTGATGTCGTGTATAATATAAATTAAAAAAAAAAAAAATAATAATAATAACATCCTAATTAAATGATACTTTCTGTAAATAGTGAAAAACCAAAAAACAAAAATGAGAAGGAGAAATAAAAAAAAAAAAGGAGATTAGAAAAAAATGTCTCAAGGCGTCATAAAATTCAAATGGAATTGCAACGTCTGTGTAAAAAAAAAAAAAAAAATAAATAAAATAAAATAAAGTAATACATGGAGATAAACGAAAATCGGTGAATATTGTACGTCTGTATAATCGTTTGTCAAAGCAATGTATCTTATTATACTGGATAATAAAAAAAAAAGAAATCATTAAAATCTAAATTTGAAATTCCCATTAACCTTTTTTTTTAAAGCTTTTATCAAACTTATTCGGAATTTAAAATTTCTAATAAAAGAATATAAATTTGAAAATGTATTCTTATTAACCTCTTAAGGTGAAATGACGCGCTACGTACGTCAAAATGGTTCTGTTTTCGAAAATATTGTAGAAAGAAAGACACATTGATAATTTAAAAAAATATCACACTCTTCAAAATTATTAATAAATAAATTAATTATTCATAAATATGTAATATTATCATCAGTGTAATTTCATTTTTAAATTCTCTTCTGAAATTCCTCGAACACTGCCAAACGGCGCTGCGATTGTTTTTCACGCGTAACCGCCAATTTTTTGCTACTGAAAGAGGTTAGAAATTATAAATAACGAAAAACAAATTATTATTATTAAAAAATAGATAAATATATAGAAATCTACTTTTATGGGTACGGTAATGTTCCTACAATATAGGAATCTACTATTATGGGTAACTTACTGTACCTAAAATATAGGAATCTACTATTATGGTTACCTTACTGGTTTACAGCAAAGATAGAATTTGGTTTAGTGATAGTGAATAAGTTAGTATTCAACTATTAACAGTAGATAGTAAATACAAATCTATTTATTGGTGAATTAAATTAAAAAATTATTATAAATATATTTAAAGGGAACTTTTTCAACACCGTATCAATTTAAAGGGTCTATAAAATATTTTTATTTTATAAATAGTAACATTTATGTTTAACGATTGCATAAAAATGGAATGATGTACTAAATGATATACTAAACGCCATTTGCATTTACGTTTCTCTGAAATCGTTATTACTATACTTACATCGATGACAATTATAAATTCATGTAATATACATCGTTTTAAATATTATAACCTATAAGAATAAATTAATTACATTGATGTTTTCAATTTATTTCAAAAGAAACATTTTGATAATCTGAAATATGTAATGATGAAGGAATCACATATTCTTTAATAAACGTATGACACAGTATCAAGTAGACGGTACCTAAAATTGTAATAAACATTTGAATTATATTTATTATAATAAATAATTTCTTACTATGTATGTCAATGATACACTGAATACAAGTATTTGCATTAAACAATGAGAACACCTTGTATAAAGTCCAACGGTGAACGAGTAACTGCAACAGAAAAGCATAGTATTAAATCAATATAACTAAATTTCAAAATTATTATAAATATTTAAATGTTACTTACTGAAAAAAATCACAGTTCAATACTAAAATTAACTAAAGAAAAAATACTAAATAATAAAATAATCAAAATTGACAAAAATCAAACATATAAATCTACAAACATAACCCCATTCATTTTATATAATAAAATCTTAAAAGCATTATAAAGAAAGAAACGACAAATCTAACCTTAATTAAGAAAAATTTAATAACTAAAATAGAAATTAATCGATTAATAGTAAAAACAAAAGATTACCACTGATTCATCAATGAAGTTGTATAGGTTATGAAAGAAAGTAGCGCCCTCGTTTGAAAAAAACGGTTAAGCGATGAGAAAAATGACAATCGATAAGAACGTTTCAATTTAGTCTCCATTCATAGTAACTTCTAGGGATTAATTTAATAGATCAAAGGATCCGCCTAGTGTCGCTGCGATAGCCGGCGAATAGTTGAACTACCGGCGCACGATGTTAGGACGACGGAAGAACATATGTTTAAACACTGTGGCGCAGGCGCAGTCATCGCTTCCGCGACGTACCTAGCCATCTTTCCAGTCAAGCAAAAGTGAATTGTTTTCAGCTTTAGTCTTATTTAACGGAACTTTTATTAATGTCAGAGCCACAGTCCGCGCTTCTACTACGAAAACAATTAGCAGGTATCAATATATATATGTGTTTGAGTGTTAAATGGTGCCGTGTATATCGGTGCGCAACTAAAACCCATCTAAGAGGGAGCGAGACCATTATGAAAGTTAGACAGAGACGGACAGATATATTAAAAGACAGAGAAAAAAGGAAAAAGAGAGAGAGAGAGAGAGAGAGAGAGTGATCAGGGATAAAAAGAGATACAAATTTAGAAAGAGAGAAAGAGAAAGAGAGAGAGAGAGAGTATAAAGATAAAGAAGATGAAGATGAGGTTAACCCTTTTTTTTCCTTTTTTTTTTATTTACAAAATAATTTAAAAATATTTTTCAAATATTTTATCAATAATATTTATATATATCTCTCTCTTTTTATGTTGTATATTTAAAACAAAACTATAGAAAAAAAATATATATATATATATTTATAATAAAACAATAATAATATTTAAATATTTGTTTATTGTTAAAATATTAATGAAAGTATTGGGGGATGAATATTTGCCGTCACTTTTGTTTCTTTCTCTTTCTTTACGACACAACGATGACGGCGACGTCAACGAGGAGGAAGAGGACGCGTGTGCGAACTCTTCGAATAAAAAAAAAAAAAAGAAAAAAAAACAAAAGAAAAGAAAGAAAAAAAAGAATAAAAAAAAAAAAGAAACAGAAAAGAACTCTTGCTGCAGAGACAGCCCTACGAAGGTTTGGCACGGCCCTTTATTGCGGCTCGCGATCAGGGCGTGAAAATCAATAACGTGCTCGCGAAAAGGAGAGATCTCCGGGTATGGAACTCTTAACAACCCTGACGACGACGATGACGACGACGACGACGACGACGACTACGACGATGACGACAATGATGACGACGACGACGACGACCGGACCAATGGGGAACGTTAACCTCGCACGAATCGAATCATCCCCGGGACTTATACATTTTTTTATTCTTTTTTCTTTTGTTCTTTTTCTATTTGTCCTAATCCCTTTAACAACCCTTCAGTTTGTAATTTTTGTTGTTTAATAATTTCAATTAATGTTAATCTCACTTTTGTAAATAATAATATTATTTTATTTTGATGTATTTGGTTATTATTATTATTTTTTTTTTAATACATTTGTTCACTGGTTTTGGTTTGTTTGTTTTTTTTTTTTATTTTCTTTTTATGATTCTCACAAGGACAACAACACGATGCTGGGACATCGGTTGATCCCTAGTGTCTCTTGGGACTCTTTTTATATTTTTCCCCTTCTCCTTAATTTTCTTTTACTACTACTACTACTACTACCTAATAGTATTTTTTCTTAACCCATCCCTACTTTCTATTTATCATCCACTATCTTCCATCTCTATTTTTATCTATTTCTATTTTTCTCTTTCTCTTTCTCTTTCAGTTTGTCCAACCGAAAAAAGAAACATTTCAAAAATAATCATCAGTCTCTCTCTTTCCCTGCAAGATTTTATTTATAGCCCAACTACCTCCTCTCTTTCTCTTTCTCTTTCTATCTATCTATGTAGGCTGTATGTATGTATGTATACGAGTATGTGTATGTGTATGTGGCTCTTCGTGTTTCGGGCTTTTTCCTTGAAACATATATGTATTCTACAGAATACCTTGTGTTTTTGCACTTGGTAACACTTTAGAAAAAGAAATACCAATATGAGAATAACAGAATGAGAAAGATATATCTATATATATATATGTATAAAAATCTGTCGTCTATAAGACGAAGGTCAACTCAGGTGTCTTTGTCAGGACCCATTCGTGCATTTTTTATTTCCTTACCTTTTTATTCAATTTGTTCTGCTTTTGGTCATCTATACTTTCGCTTTTCACCTACACAAATATATTTATATATATTTTTAATATACGTGTAATGTGATCTCTCCTAACCTTTTCCTACCCCCTCCCCTGTATATATATATATGTATTGGTAATATTTTTAAATATTTTACTTTTCTTTGTCTGCGATGACTTCAAAAGTATTCCATGTTCCTAAACGGTCATCCAATCGAAAATATTATTTTTATTKTTTTTTTTTTTTTTTTTTTTTTTTTTTTTTATAATGTTAATATAAAATTGGTGGATTATTTTTACAGAGTTAAATAAAAACCCAGTTGAAGGGTTTTCGGCAGGCCTCATTGACGACAATGATATTTATAGATGGGAGGTACTTATTATTGGACCTCCGGATACATTGTAGTAAGTAAAAATAACAATAACGTTTTAACAATATTTAAATAATTTGAAATCGTTATTAAATTTCATATTTTGATATCTTAACAGTGAAGGCGGATTTTTTAAAGCACATTTACAATTTCCAAAAGAGTATCCACTTAGGCCGCCAAGAATGAAATTTATAACTGAAATTTGGCATCCAAACAGTAAGTATTACGCATTAGACATTTGTTTTGAAGACCTTGCACTATAATGAACTGTGAAACTCGTAGAAAATCTTACGAGTCAAATATAAACAACGTGTTAGCAACTGGACGTGTTGAATCATAGTGCAAGGTATTCATAGAATTGATTATATCATAAAGATTAAATATGTAAATGTATTTTGTTTTTCTTATCGTCAGTCGAGAAAAATGGTGATGTATGTATATCGATTTTACATGAGCCTGGAGATGATAAATGGGGCTATGAAAAAGCATCAGAACGGTGGTTGCCAGTTCACACAGTTGAGACAATTCTCATAAGCGTTATTAGTATGCTCGCAGATCCAAATGACGAAAGTCCTGCTAATGTGGATGCTGCCGTAAGTTTTTTTTCATTGATATTTTGATACAATAAAGGTTTCTTAATAACCAATTTATGTTCGACAATGTTTGATTTTACTTAGTAATCTTACATCGTTCAATTAATATGCATATACAGAAAGAATGGCGGGAAAGTTATATAGAATTTAAACGAAAGGTAGCAAGGTGCGTCAGAAGAAGCCAAGAGGAGTGTTTGTAGGGGATGAATAAATATTCAACTGGAAAGACTTATTTAATTCTGGTAAGATAATATAAAACAACATAATGAACGATGATCATTTTGAATTAACCCTTTGCACTCGAACAGCACCGAAACGATGCTGCTCGGAAGATTTGGAGTCTTTTGTTAGTCTATCTGTTTATTTACGATCTGTGATAAGATATTTCTCCCTAATTAGGTTAGGCTTATACGTTTAACCAAGTTGTAGCTCAGTTTAGTTAATCTCAGTATATCATTTGCTTGAAACAGTCTTTACAGTGAATATAACAGTACTCTAAGCTACCCCATAATACTTCAAGGGCCGAAAAGGGATTGTAAGGTTTTCACTGATCGTAATATACATGGAGGTTAGGCTGGAAGTAACATATTATTGTGATACGTGTTCTGATAAACCTAGAATGCATTTCTTGGGTATTGTTTTATTAAATATCATACAAAAACTAATTACAGAGTATAATATTTATCAAATTTTGTTATATTTGTTTATAAATGATTTTAAAGTACATGTAAAATGTTTCCCAAATTTGGCTGAAATTATTTCGAGTTGTTGCTGAGTTGCGCAAATGAAAAAGGCAAAGGGTGCATCGGGTGCAAAGGGTTAATAATTGGTTAATAAAAATACATGAAATATTTGTTTTTATTTTTAAAGGCAATTTTAATTCAGGAAAGCCGTAAGCACTGGAAGAAAGAAACCGATGCTCGACATAAAGCTAACGGATAACAGTGCCACTAAAAACGGATTAAGCCTGACCCATCCTTACGCAGAGAGAGGGAGAAAGAAGGGGAAAAGAGTTGTGCGAAGAAAAAACTAATGACAAATTCGCACCTCTCCGTTGAATCAATTAACCCTTTGACTGCTGAACACTCCTGGCCTATGCAGTCCGTACGGACGGCGCGCGGCGAGTACTAACGATCGCTATGGACTGAATACTTTTTCGGTAGACTGAACTCTGTTGATGAACTACTCAAAGCATAAATCGTACTTTCGTACGAGATTAAATAATTCAA
>NW_015149001.1:415079-417579 GCF_001465965.1 Polistes dominula
GGATTTCCGTCATTTTGTTATTTTTTTTTTTTTTTTAATTTTTTATTTATATTTCTTACAGAATCTTTTTCATATTTTTTATATTTTTATTAATATAACAAAGGGAATTTAAATTCTTAACAAAACAATAAGAAAAACAATAAATGTTACAACACCTTACGCAAATAATAAAAGAGGATTGATTACTTGAACAACAGTTGACATTTTATTTTTTAACAAGCATATAAAAATATATAAATCTTTAATAATAACAAATAACCATCCCGAAATATATTTTTTTAATAATTAATCCGTATTGAAACATTCGCAATGTCTCCTTCTAAGATCGAGTTATTCAATGAGCCAAGAATAAATTCATTTTCATTGATGAGATTCTAATTTTATAATTACGAGCTTTGATAATAAAATGACACCTGAAGGAAGAAGAAGAAATTTAAAAAAAAAAAAAAAAAAGAAAAAAAAACATACACGTGCAGACACAACATACTCATACATATGCAGAAAGATTATCGATGAGAAGAAATATCGCGTAAGGCTTAAAAAATTGTTTATCTATGAACGCACGTGTCAGTGCTAAACATATGCGTATTGATTCATTGAAATAGAAATTCGTATTTCATAAAATATTTAAAACAAAGTGGGATAAACTAATCTTCTTTTTCTTTTTTTTTATTACTATTAATATTATTGTTTTTGAGAATCTAAATTTAATTTAAAACATTTTTACATGCGTGTCATTTATCGACAAGGATATGTAAGTAGAACGAATATTTAACCCATTTGCATACAAGGGTGGAATAATTCGCATAAGAAACATTTGTTTTTCTATTTATGAGCATTTAAACGGTGATACCAGGTCAGTCGTCAGTCGAATGTCGAGAACGTTTGAACAAGGAAGAATAATTCTAGTCATAATGCAAATGGTTTTATAAATTTTTTTATTATTTTTAAATGAACATCATCACACACGTATTAGCCTTGTGTAAATACGTTTATGTTATGTTCACGAATCTTGTGATTTATAATATTGTTAAAATCAAATTACAGGGAATATTTCAACGTTGATAATCAACTAATTCAATGAATCATAATTTACGTTTTATATTGTATATTTGCCGAACTGATTATTAAATAATACTGCTTGCTAATCAAGACTTATTATAATAAAATGATTATGAGGACTGTTCTATTGAAAAGTAAAAAATCAAATCTCTCGAATAATTCATTTTTTATACGACAACACAAGATTTTGTTGAATATAATATTATGTTTTTTTTTTTAAAAAGACTGTTTAGATTTTGTTATGAGCATATTTAAATATTAATAAACATTCTTTTTAGATTTACTGGCAAAGACTGACAGTCGTATGAATTAAACATGTAATGTTTGTACATTATATTTATAATACATTGTAAATGTACGAAATACAAAACTAAACGTTGAACTATACATACGTAAAAATGTAAGTATATTATAATAAAAATATAAAGCTTTGTGAAATGTCTTTTAATTCATTATTTGCTCCATTTTATATAAAACATTACATGGAAGTGTGTGGTAAATTATTAAATATTAGATTTTTCTATTATAAATTACATATAGTTTCGTTCTAAATTGTATTAATGTGATATTAAAAAGAAGTTTCTAGTGAATAGTTAAGTATTTTTTTAATACAATATTTATTTTTAATAAATATCTATTTTATCGACTGCCAGTATGAAACACAGTCGATAATTTATCTACAGTCGGTAATAATACTTAGCAAATAATATTTTTATATTTATAAGCGTTAATTGGTCTTGTCAAAAAACCGATTTATGCTTATATTATATTTATTTTAAATAAATGAAAAATAAATTCAAAAATAAGCCAAATATCATCGATATTTATTATACCTAACACCAAAAGTATCGCGGAATTGAAGATCAAACGATAATACGCTGTCGAATTCAATACCCGAGTCTCTTACAAATATTTTGTCAGTCGAATGTCGTCTGTAGCCGACGCTCGTTCACACAGGTCGTCATTCGGATTCCGTCCATAAACGAAAGGGTTAAATAAAAGATTTCTATCTTATCAAATGTAGGTAGTTCCATTTTATTAATTCATTTGATCTTTCTTATCTTCAGTCGATGACAACGATTTCTGTTCTTTACTGACGAAATCAACGTGATAGTAAATAAAATACATCACTAATCAAATTAACAATTTATACATTTATTAAATTGACTTGTGCATGCAATGGAAAGAATTGATTTCGTATTTTATTTCAAAGAATATCATGAAAAATTTATTATATAATTTAAAATGATGAAATAAAATTCGATAATATGAAAATGGTAGACGGTAATTATTTTACAAATGATTTTCAATGAACAATATTACGATTATATATATATATATGGAATAATAATTTAAGGAAAATTCAATATAAGATTTTAGAAATGTTATCAATAAATCTCTCATATATCTTCAATATTTTGTATACCTTATTTATTTT
>NW_015149001.1:420079-455912 GCF_001465965.1 Polistes dominula
ATTATTATTATTAAATAATTTATTTTTTATTTATTATTTATTAATACAAATAAAAATTAATTTAAGTTTTATTTTATTTTTAGGGTTTTGCTAAAAAGAACAAATTATTCTCATTGTTTTATTCAATTAAATGAAACACATTGTATATTTTCACTTATTTAACACATTTTAATTTTTTTATTTTTTAATTATAAAATAAATTTTAAGATAATTAATGAAAATAATAGCGATCACCGAACGTCACTGTTGTTTGATTCGTAGTTTTTATTTCATTTAAAAAAAAAAAAAAACTCATTTCAATTTTTCTTTCCTTCTCTTTTCGATAATCTCTTCTTCTCTCTCTCTCTCTCTCTCTCTCTCTGTCTCTCTTTCTTACTTTTTTTTAATCATTTCAATTGAATTACTTTCGTTCTCACACAGACGCAACTTATAAACAATTTTTCTTTTCTATATTCAAACATTTCTTCTATAAAAACATTCAATTACTTTGCTGTAATTTACCGATTATCCTTTTTTTTCAGAGTTTGGCGAGCGCCATGTTGGAAATTAAATGAAACAACTGAACGTCGAATTAGTTTCGAATTTTGTTCGATTTTACGTTGAATTTAATTCGAACAATTTGCTTTTCACTTGCAATTATCATTTCTTTTATTATTGTATTTTTATTTATTTATTTATTGATATAATTCGTAAAAGAAAAAATTCGACATTCCGTTTTGTGCGATCCTAACCTAATTGTAAAATTTGTTTTTGTTTCTCGGGACTCTCTAGCGAAATTAAAAATTCTCTTGCTCAATTATTTATTTTCATTTTTATTCACGAATATATTTGTAATACTACGAAAAAGTTGAGACGTGTGTGCGTGTATTTACGTGTATGTATATTTTGTTATCTTCATTTTTTTTTTTTTTTAATTCATGTAATTATAATATACAAGTTCAATTTGTCTCTGTCTCTTTCTGTTCATTTCATTTTACTTTTTATTTTATTTCCATTCATTTTCAACCATGCACGCACGCACGCACTAGCGTATTGATGTATGTATTATGTATGTGTCTGTGTTTGTGTAATTCTTTTTGTTTATCGTATCTCGAGTTGTTGTATCTTTTTTCTTCTTTCGTTCTTTCTCTCTCTCTCTCTCTCTCTCTCTTAAATCTTTATACAATTATTTACATATTATAATATGTGAGCTTTTAAGAAATCACGCTAATCGTTCCTATTCTCTCTCTCTCTCTCTCTTGTTCTCTCTCTTTCTCTCTTTTTCTTTCATTTTATTTATTAATTTTAATGTTTGCATTTCACCTGTATTTAACATTCGTTCGTTCATTCATTCATTCACTTTATCTTTCATACTAATTTTGTTCATCCTCACACACACACACACACTCTCTCTCTCTCTCTCTTTTTTTCATTTGCACGAAAAATTGTTCTTTTCTCCCATTTTTATTTGTTACTTTTTTTCTTTTTATTTATTTGTATGTTTGTTTGTTTGTTTGTTTGTTTGTTTGTATGTTTTCATTTCAAAACGCATATAAGCTCTATCACATTGGCTTCACAAGCCGTATTGTTTATCGCAATAATAACTCGATCAAATAAAATAATAATAGAATAATAATAATAATAAAAATATAATAATAATAATAATAATAATAATAATAATAATAATTGTTTATATAAAATATTAGCAATAACGTAAGCCTAATAATACAATAACGACGAATAGAAAAATATTCGTCCTAATTTGTTTTCTTGTTTATCTCTAATCTTTTGTTTCATTTGTTTCGGCCAACGATTTTACAAAAAAAAAAACAAAAAAACAAAAGAAGAAGAAGAAAAAGAAGATGATGAAGACGAAGAGAAGAATACGAAGAAGAAGAATACGAAGAAGAAGAAGAAGAAGGTGGAAACAACAAAAAAATAAAACAAAAGAACGAAACTAATGCAATAATAATTATTTCACCGATTTAGTTATAACCTTAAACAATTTTTTCAATTATTACAAAATTTCATTAATCAATTAATTTTTCTTTTTCCATTCTAACATACGATTTTTTCCTTTTTTTTTTTTTTTTTTGGTATCCTTATAATCCATTTTCGCGATGTTATCATCGATCGATCGATCGATCGTACTGAACAATTAAATCGAAATAAAACAAAAAAAGAAAAGAAAAGAAAAGTAAAATGGTGACGATGATAATCATCGTCACCAATTATCATTCGTATAATCGACGTAACTATATCGATAAATCCGTTTATAATAATCAATAATTAATAATTAATAGCAGTGATATTATTTAATAATAGGTAGTATATATATATATATATAATATAATATAATATAATTAATTAATAATTAATAATAACATTGGTCTTAAGTGTTTCTCTTGTCACGTAAAATTGTTATAAATTAGATATGATAAAAGCGAAGTACTTAATAATACAGAACTAATAATTAAAACATTATAATAATTAATAATAATAATAATAATAATAATAATAATAATAATATATATGTATAAAGTCGAGAAACAAAGGGGTGAAAGGAAATAAAAAACAAAAAGAGAAATAATTTGAACAAAAAGGTACGCGTAATTAGGATAGACAAGGACGTAATAACGTTAACAGTTTTTTGTTTACTTTTTCTTAATTTCTAAATCCTTGGAAAGGGTTGGGAGGAATGGGGGGGGGGGAGGCTAAGGTTTAGAGGGAGAGGAGTATAAACAATAACATGAATCACAATTATGCAATTATCGTTGATCGTTTTCATCGTCATCATCATTCTTTCACTTTCTCTCTCTCTCTCTCTCTCTTTCTCTCTCTCTCTCTTTGCATAACTTAACATTAAAAACTAATAATAATATTAATAATAATAATAATAATTATAATAATAATCCGATCTAACAAACGTCTCGTTTATTTTTTATTTTAAAGTTGGGAGATTGCACTGAGGCGAATCCCGGCCTCGTCCGTTCTCGAAAATTATTTAATTAATTAATTAATTAATTAATTATTTAATATAATTCATTGATTAAAATGCATAACGATCCTTTTTGTTTATATGTTATTAATTTTTTGTAATTGTTTTTTCATTAAGGAGAAAATAAAAAATCTTTAAATAGATCAATAAGATTTTTTTTCTTCTTCTATTAGTCGATAGTAATAATAATAGTAATAATAGTAATAATAATAATAATAATAATAATAATAATAATAATAATACGATGTTAAAGGATCGATCAGTATGCGATATTTAATCCTTGAAACGAAATCGAATGTGGCCGGGGTTCCTTAAACGAACAAAATTTGTTTTTACAACCGATCGGTCGATTTTTATTTCAAAATTGAAAAAAGAAAAAACAAATTAAAAATAAAAAATACTAAAATAATAATAATAATAATAATAATAATAATAATAATAATAATAATATTAATATTAATTATAATAATAAAAAAAAGGGCATATAAAATAAAATAAAAATCGAACCAGTCGCATCGTTTACAGTCTTCCGATAACACCACGCACAATCACTAATGATTTAATTATTATTATTAATTTTCTTGGTTTTTTTTTTGTTTTATTTTATTTTTTTCTCTATCCTCACGTAAGGTAAATTTTTTTATTTCTCACACCCCGAAGAGAGTCCCAGCATATTATTTTAGCGCGAACCTAAAACACGATCGAGTTCGAGTTCGAGTTCGAGTTCTTTTTCTTTCTCATTATTATTATTATTTTTTTTTTTTGATTAAGCTCCCTTTTTATTTAAAATCCTCTGTGTTTCGTCAATTTTTTATTTTCGGTTATCCAGCACACGCGCGCACACACACACATCCACTCGTAATTCCTCCCATTATTCTTTTCAAATCATTATCATTATCATCCTCATCATCATCATCATTTCCATTACTTTTTTGTTTCGTTTCTTGACACACACAACAAGAACTTCCCCTCAAGCATCCATTATCCTTCTTTTGTTTTTCTTTTTCTTTTTCTTTTTCATCTTCTCTTCTTTTTATAAGTTCAACATTACATGATCGTCGCATAATCGATAAATTTTTGTAGTTCCTATTCCTTAACGTACGAAAGAAAAGAAAAAAAGAAGAAACAAAAAAGAAAAAACGAGGAAAAACGTCTCGAATCGATTTCTTTTCATTTTGTTTTTCTTTTTCTTTTTTCTTCTCTTTTTCTTTTGTTTGTTTTTTTCTTTCTTTCTTTTTTTTTTTTGTCGAAAATCCATCATCCATGGTTCTTATTGTTATCTCACTAACGCGAAACACACGAATTTTTAGATCATTTCGTTCGTATACCACCACCACTAGAGAAAAGTACACTCTGAAGGATTTTTGGTCGAAACTCATCGTGGATTTGAATCGTCCATTGTTTTTTTTTTTTTTAAGTCATCGTCATGATTTTATCGAACGCATCACACACAGAGTCCTATTCGATAATTATCATTGACTTGTGTATATATATATATGTATATATATATAAGAGATCGATTAGATTAACCTTGTTATCAAGGTTAATTTTAGGTTTAATAGTCCCATGTTTCTTCGGGTTCGTGTTTAACAATTTCTTTGGGACTCGTATCCGTTGATTGTTGTTGTACCGTTTGTTGTACTTGGGAGGGTGACCTAGGTGACGTTACAGGACTATTTTGTCCAGATTTTGGACTGGGCATTGGACTGTCCCTGTCCGGACCATTGTTACCGGATACCGACGATACATCACTTTGAACGTCCTCTTCGTATCTGTCCTGTACCGGGGTGGGTTCAACCCTAATGGTTTCTTCCGTTTCTCTTTTAACACCATAGTCGTCCGTTTGCATAACGCAAACCCCATTAATGATGACCTCGTCTCCCGTTCGCGTAGGCTCCTGCCATTCCGGATTGACCCACTGTGGTGCCGCAGGTTTTCTTCTGTTTGACCTAACCGTAGTAGGTGCTGTTGGTGTTTCCGCTGGTTCTCTTTTTATGCTACCCGCAGAACCTTCAGAATCTTCGCTACCGAGATTGCTCATCGCATCTTCGGCGTCCTCATCTTCGAATTCTTGATTAGGTTCTCTCTTGAGCGCACTCATCGAGAGATCTAGGCCGGAACATTGTTCTTTTAACGCGTTGCCAACCAACGCTGCTAAGTTAGGGTTGAAGTAAGGTGAATATGGTATTGGTACGTTACCCAAACCCAACCTTTCTTTATGGATTTCTACTAATCGTTGGTTCAACAGTAATCTAAACTGAACACGATCGAATGGTTGACCAGGTTCTCTTGGTGATTGTGGTTCTGGTTGACCATGCGGCGTTTGTTGTTTCAATCTCATTCGATGATTGTGAAACCAATTAGTTATCGTTCTCGAGGACAATGTCAATTCACCCGCGAGAAATTCGATCGTGTTCACGTTCGGATACGGATCCATAGCGAACGCGAGCCTAAGTGCTTCCTTTTGTTCTTCAGAAAATAGTACTCTTTGTTTCTTGGCGGATGCCGGGCCCGGACCAGGCGATGCTGCGTGATAAAATTCAGCGGTATCGTTGCTGGACGTATCCGAGCTGTTGTCGTGTCCTGGACCACTGCTACGCCGTCTTTTGTTAGCCTCTCTTCGCTCGTTCTTCAAAGCTTGCAATCTGTCAACGTTGTGTGCGTCCGCCAACCACATTTGCATTCTGATGAATGGCTCGCGACCTTTTATACTCAACATATGCCAAGGTTTTGGTTTGCTTAACAATTCGCTAACCGAGCCCTGCGATAAACCTAGAACAACTTCACCGAATATTTTTTGACCAATGTTGTTAGCCAATAAGGCTTCTTTGATCTTAGTCGTGATAGTTTGCGTATCGAGATCTTGGGTTAACGCTGCCATCTCGTAGACGCTCGAAGATATGTGTAAATGAGGTCCTCGTAACGGTGACGGTGTCATCTGATGATGTGGAGAATGCAACGTCATTTGTTGTTGTTGCTGTTGCTGTTGTTTCTTCTGAAGTTCTTGCATACTGAGTTGGGCATGCGGATGATGTGGACCTGGTGGGGTCAACATCATCGGCAAAGGTGGCTGAGGATGTTGCGGAAGTTGTGGACTCTGTTGAGGTGGACCCAACTGCATTTGACTCTCCTGCTGATGTTGCGCCGCTGCTTGGGCAGCAGCCTGGGCTGCTGCTTGCGCTTTCGCCGCATTCTGCAATTGTTCCTGAACCAACTTAGTCGGCGGCATGGGTTTCATAGGCGTTCCGCATGCTGTAATTACAAAATAAAATCATTTTAGTTACTTGAAAAGTAATCGTTTTATAGTCCGAAAGCTCGATTCGACATCCCACGTTATCTTATATTTTATTTCTGCAATAGTAGAATTATTTCTAAACGAACAACATGCTTGAACATTACTTTCAACAAATAACCGTATAACCTATTCGTTATCGGATTGCATACATAGATATTTTGTTGTTTCTTACGGCGTGCTTTGCTTATACACACACTCACACACATACATAAAGATATTACGGAGCTCTCGAACTACGTTTGTAGGTAAAGTAACAAAACATCTATATTGACCTGAGTTAAACTTACGAGGCAGGCCGCCGTAGCCGCCGGTCCTCATCAGCTTCTCCGGTGCGATTTTATATTGACTTGCTACAAGTTTGTGAACAGCGTTGTCGTCCTCGAGGAACATTTTCATTCTGATGAATGGTTCCCGTCCCTTTTGCGTCAACATATGCCAAGGTTTGGGACGTGCTAGAAGATCCGATACGGAACCCTGAGATAGACCCAGAACCGATTCACCAAACAAACGTTGGGAGATCGAATACTGCGACAATTGCTCCTTAACCTATAACAAATCAATTCAAACAATAAAAACAACGTTATATTAAACTGAACACAATGTTGAAGAAAATTTGAACAAGTTGCTTACCCTCTTGACGATATCCTCGGTATTAAGATTATTGTACATGTCGAATTGTTGTTGAGTAATTGGAGGAAGAACTGCTTTGAGTGGTCTTTGATTCGAAGCATGATGGGTCGGAGTGGACGGTTGGCTGATTAGGCTGTTAGTTATAGAGGCCATCCTTTGTAACGGACTGGCCGCAGCAGCGCCAGAAAAATCTTCACTGGGCGTCATTGCTGGAGGTAGAATAGAATTACCGAGCGGTGAACTCGCACTGGAACCGCCAGGTGTCGATTGGGCTCCCGTTGTTTCCTGTTTAGGCCTGACCAATGAAAACGCACTTCCAGCGTGTCTCATGGCTTCTTCCATTTTTTCTTTCTCTTCCTCAGTCACACCGTTAATCATTTTATTCCTTATATCCATTTTTCCTAAGCTCAAATCTTGTACACCACCACCGTTAGTCGCCAAGTGATGTTGTTGAAGAGCTTGTTGTTGCAGAGCTAACAAACCAGGTAATCCAGGTAATCCTGGCAAACCGGTAAGTGCAGAATTTTGTCCAGAACCAGCATTCAACTTTTGAAGTTCCCGATGATAAGCATCCAACGCCAATCGGATATCTTCCTGAGTTCTTTCTATACCTTGGAGCCCTTGAGTACCGCTGAAAAAATGCGGAAACACCGCGCTACGATCAATCGAGGTCGTGTGCTGTCCTCATTAATAATCAATCGGAAAATCGACCAAGTACGCGAACGACTTAGAATAAAGATAGAGAGAGAAATGGATAGTTAGAAGATACTGAATGATTAAAAATCATCTAATTGAAAATAGGCAATATTATTGGACTAACCAATTAGGAAATCTTACCTAGGAGGAAAATCTAGTGGTCCACGTCGATCCTCAACTCTCCTTCCCATGAGTTTAGTTAACTCTTCATGATAAATCCTGACTACCTTTTCCGGGGGAATGTCATCGTTTTCGTACTTCTTCAGTCTCCTATTTTGACTCTCGAGTCTGTCCTTACTAAACGGACTCGGACAGCCAATCCTGCTCGGACTCTTACTGTCCGCATCGTTCGAGACCTCATGTTCGCCTCTCATCTGTAGGTGACCAGATTCCGAGAGGATATGGGCCAACCTCTCATCGCTCATTTCCGGCGGACCACTTTCCTGTGGTCCACGCGCGAAAGGTGGCATTCCCTGCTCCTTGCCTGAAACATACTCTACGGGTGAGGCACAACTTGTGGTTTGTTCTTACTCAGTTTCATCTTAGGGATTTATAAAAAATACAATTATACACATATATAACAGAAAACAAATATCAAATATATATATATATACATATACACATACAATATTGATTAGAATTAGGAACTCAAAGTTCGTTGTATCAAATATCAAATCACGCCAATAATCCCTGTTAATATTGTCTACCCATTTACGTACAGGGTCAACCCAATAGGAATCTTTTCCCATTAGATCTACCACAAAATATTTGAAATATTCCTACAATCTGCTTATCATTATCGTAAACAATATCCTAAAATATTAAAATTGTAATTTCTCATTCCGATAATATAATCCTTGATTTACGAATGTGAGAAGAGATAAAAAATTCGTTGAACCAGACCATAAAGTATAGCTGATGGAAAGAGTCTAAATCCAAGGAAAATCCCTTTGGGCGATCCAAGGTTCGATCAAACGCGGATGCAATTAATATGAAGAAGAATCAATAGGACCTAAAACGAATGCCGAAGGCGGGACGCGTGGAATCCGTCTGACGATAATTAAAATATCCTCTTGACAGTGGCGGCAGGCAGGCAGGCAGGCAGGCAGGCAGGCAGACGTACCAAGCCCTTGCGGGTTCTTTAGTAGCCCCCTTACCCTTTACCCTTTACCCTTATTCTCTCCACCCTTTTACCACCCATTTTCACTCTTGCCTATCTACCCAAGAGTGTCGTCCTCCTACGTGTTTCCCGTCTAATTGACCAATCAGCCGCAAGATTCAGACGAATGAGCCATCGATCACGAGTTTGATTGCTCCCGCATGCTCGACGTTTACGTCGTGCAAATTCGACGCCTACCGCGTGATTTCGCATTCCTTTTCAAGAGAGTACGTGTAAGTGAGTATGTCTGTGAGCACGTGGATCGTCAGATGGAAAGAGATAGAAATAGAATGAGTGAAAATTTGTATTTATGTGTGTGTAAGAGAGTTAGAAGAAGGTTAACACATAGGAGGAGCGAATTTACCGGTACGATCATCGAGCAAAAGCAATCTTTCCTTGTGAATCGTGCTCGAAATTATGTGTTCGAGGATGATTGCAGACGATCCATCAAAATCTGTCGACTCTTCTTCCCTTGGCTCTCGATGTATATATACTTTTAACATAGACAGATATTTCATGACTTTCACTCTAACTTATCAAACGAATTCTTACTTCTTCGTTTTATTTTCGAGTTTAAAAAAATATTAGACAAACTTTTTGACTTTACCTTCAGTCAACAGATTTTTTAAACTTTATTAATTTATTATTCGATCATAAAGTTAGAGTCTGAGGAATTTTCTACAACGTTTGTTGCATAAATCATCACGAAGTTTTTCAACGATTAGAAAATATGATATATATATATATATACCTATATTGTTTTTTTATTTTTTTAATACGAATTTTGAATGAACCATTAAATGGAATTTGAGGTAAGAAAATATTTTGTTTCAAGTAAAAGTATAGTAACATAGTTTGAGAAAGTTTTCATCAAGATAGTCTAGTGTCTAAACTTTCGAAGTTAAGATTCTTGTTGATTTTAAAGAACACGTAATATTTCGTCTAAGATTCTATATAAACTAAAAAAGAATTTATGAAGAAGAATTTAATAAAAAAAAAACAAAATGTTACACTAATATCTAAGATAATCTTTTTTTATTATATCTAGTTTTATTAAGATAACAATATAAACGAAGTAAAAAAGTTCTTTTGGCAAAGAGTACAAATGATTCATCACATCATGTTGATAGAAGAAAACTAGTAAAAGAAAATCAGTCGTTCTCGATGCGCATGAAACTTGGTGGTCCAGACTTTAAGAAAAAGAAACCAAAAAAAAAAGAAAAAACAAAACCAAAAGAAAAAAAAAGCTTCTTGAAAGTGATACACACGACGCGACATCAACGAGGTTCAAGAAAGGGTGGGATTTCGAATTCGTAGGAACGAACGGATCGTGACATCTTTCTATGTGTATGCATACGTGATGCATTTATACGTGTACGTGTATATACATGTGTGTATGCCCTGTACGTTAACAGCGAGCATTGTCGCAACGCTTGAATTCGTGCCAGGAGACTTCGACTTATGCCAACGATTTTCCCTTACCATCCTTCGCACCCAACTCACCCAACGTTCTCTACTCCATACAATGATTTTCTCTTAGTAGACTGTAGGACACGTTTTAATACTAAAACGTACGACTGCTAAGAATCCTATCAATTTCTAAGATCATTCCCTGTATATAATATATAGAAATGAATTTTTATTGAAATTATAATTCAAAAAACAATTGTCAAATATATTATCAAATCTTATTAATTATGTTCAAAATTATCACCTGGATGATTGTTCAAAGTTAAATTTACTTTTATGCAACATTTGGAAACTTCACAAAAGCTCCCAATTATTTTTTAATTTTTTTAGCTAGCTTATTAGTTGGTAAACAATGAATAACTGTCAAATTTATTTAGGTTACTATCAAAACAACCTGCTAATTTATTACCATCGATAAAAATAATTGTAATAATAATAATAATATTAATATATTTATAATACAAAACGAAGTTGATCGAACGTAAAAGTATGAGAAAAGAAGTGAAGAAAATCGTGCGAATTTAGTTAGGTGTACTTCCACGATTGTATATCCGTCTTGAGATATATCTAGCGGCATTTTCATGAGTGAGAATCTTCATGAAACTTAGAAGTGAAATAGAGATGAAGATAAAAAGAGATATGTAGATAGAAACTGAGAGAGTTAGAGAGACGATGAAAATGAAGAAGAAGACGAAGAAGAAGAAGAAGTAAAAGAAGATAATAAAGAAATTAGAAGTTCTAGTCGTGAAGAAGTTAAATCTCGATCTAATGTCTGAAAATCTAACGCCTGGTAACGATTGTAACGTACGATGAACACAACTAATTATCGACTAGTATCTCTGCTTCGCGCGAATACAACTTCGGACGGTTTACACTCGGTTCGCGTAATTAACCATTTCCGCTCTGATTTTTTGTCTCTCTCTCTCTCTCTCTCTCTCACGCACACATGATTTTTCTCTGACCTACTTTCTATCAACAAAAATTCTAAAACAATTAAACAACAATCGTAAAGAAAGATTCAAATCGATATAATGAAATTAAACATTATAAGCAATTTATAACCTAAAAAAGAAATGAAGTTGAGAAAGTTTGTTCGAAATGATCAGAATTTTATTCACTTTCTATCAAGAATTATTCTAAAACAATCAAACGAGTATTGACAAAGCAAGATTCAAATTTAAATAAAGAGCAAAACATTGTAAATAATTTATAACCTAAAGAAACAGAGTAGAGAAGTTTATGCAACATTTAGGTTATGTTGTCATTGGTAATGATGATGGTAATATTGCAATTTCTATCTTATGCTTTTCTTTTTTACTTCCATATCTATTTTCTAACGAAAAAATAATTCTAAAACAATTAAACAATAATCTGAAAGAAAGATTCAACATTGTATCGAAATTATAACCTAAAAAAAAAAAAAAAAATGAAGTAGAGAAAGTTTGTTAATCGAAATGATAAGATTTAGGTGTTGTTGTTGTTGTTGTTGTTGGTAGCAATGATGGTAATGTTGAAGTTTCTATCTTGGATTTCTTTCGAGCATCGATGATTAGATCAACGAGAAATCGTGGTCGCGCGTAGCACAATAGATCGAGTAGTAGTGTGTCGCCATTTACTTCGAGTCGGTTCGTCGACAATGGCCGATTACAAAATCTGGAACGATTTCGTGAGAATTCCCTAAGCAACCGAACCGACTGTTAAGAAACACAACGCCGATTATTGCGTAGAACGTTGTTACCGGTTGCGTCGTCCCATCCGAACGATACTATTATATTACGTTGTTGTGTTGCTACCAGTTAGTTGGTTCGAGCTGCACCAATGGTAGCCATTGTCTTTTCTTTTTCTCTTCTTTTTTTTTTTTTTAGAATAGCGTAGATACGCGTGGAAACTCGTCCTCATCCTTTGCGTCGTCGTAGTCGTCTTTCTTTTTTCTGTTTTCCTTTTTTTTTCCTTCCTCCCCCATATTCTACTCCTCGTCGTTTTTCTTATTACTGTATTTAATAGAAAGAAATACATACTCGAGAATCGGTACACTACGAATCGACCGACTGTCTTATTGTTCGAAATAAGTGAGAGACCAATTAAAAAAAAACACTGGCGAAGGTTTCACGACGCCAACTGCGAAACGGGTCAGCGATCTTTTGTCTTCTAACTTCTTATCATATGGTTTATCGATTTAGGGTAATCTACTGTTGCTGAAATTATTTGATCGTCGCAACCAATTTCATAACAACTTTATGCGTAATTTAAAATACTATTATTCAAATAAAATACTCAATTGTTCATTTAGAATTGTCATTTGAAAAATAAATTCTATTAAATATTATATTAAAGTTTGCTAATATTCACGTGATACCTAAAAATCAATAGAAATTACAAAACTTATATGCAAGTAGAAATTGTCTTCGATGAGGGCAACTAAGAAGTGGGGGAGAAACGGAGTAAGAGTGGGAGTATGGAAGTAGGAAGAGTAGGAGGAATAAGACGACGAATTCAGCGAATGGTTGGCTGTAGAACAAGAAACAAAATCCTGCGATAAACTGACTTGGACCGGTACCAACTATCTTTATTACCGTAATCTCGTCCGTGCGTTGCTCTTGAAGGCAAGCGCATTCGTACATTGGTATGCTTAGATCAATTGTGTTTCTACTACCTAGTAGTCTTTGGTGCAATGTGCGTTCGTTGGTGATGATCTAACATCATTGCCGCGGGCCCGGCAATAATAAACGTCTATTCGGACGCGTTGCACTAAATTGTGGCCCGACATCCAGATATGTTTGTTGCAGGATTAGTCATGAAAAGAGGCCTGCTACCAAAATGTTACTTCATTATTTTTATAAATCATTTTACCCTAGTATTGAGATACTTTTTATGAAATAAGGGACTAATAAATTAACAAAAAAATCTTCTCACACAATGCAGATGAAAATGTAGATTACAAATTTAACAGACATTGTGAAGAGTAAGTTGAAGACTGTAATGAATCCTTCAAAGACAGGCTGATGGTTGGTGGTCTTTGCACGCTCGAACGATTTCTAGTATCCTATATATATATATATATACAACACCTCTAACGTAATAAGTCGTTAGGGCTATAGGGTAGGTATTTAGTCGATGAAAACTTATCTTTCTGACGTGAGAGTTAGAGAGAAACCTAGCCCCCGATTATGGTCTTTTCAACGAGGGGTGGGGAAGAGTAGAAAATAAAGTCTTGATGATTTTTGCCCATAAATCACGCGTCGATTAAGGTAACTTTAGTTGCATGAAATATGAGTAAGGTGTATATTTATACCTACTGAAAGTGATCAATGAATTATCAGCTGGTATAGTTATCAAAGCTTATCTAAGAACGACGATGACTATGCAACAACAAACATGATTGGTTGAGTATATTTTTTTAAACAATTTAGACAAAATATAATATTATCTAATAATAATAATAATAATGATTATAATAACAGTCGGGGCATATTTTATTCTCGTTCAATGCTTCGTAACTTTCACCTCCCTTCCCCTCCTCCGAAACCCTCATCCTTCTTCTCTCGATGATTATCGTTGTCAGAGATCCCGACGGAAACCGACAATCCATTGACGCATGACTCATGTTTTGTCACCGAGTCCTCTCTCTCTCTCTTTCTTTCTTTCTTTATTTTTTTATTTCTCTCTCTCTCTCTCTCTCTCTCTCGTTTTTATTGAATTTATTTTTATTTTTATTTCGCACGCCGAAACCGGACGTACAAGTCAGAGGATGCGCCATTATGAGAACGACGATCGACATCCTCTGACGATTGATATTAATATTTTTTTTTTTACATAAAAGAGAGAGAGAGAGAGAGAAAGAGACTAGGTGGGGGAGAAGAGGGGGGAGGAGCTGCTACTTCCGATTCGAACTAATTCGATTCGTTTGTCGTTGAATTGAAATATAATTCGAATCCATTTTCTACAGCTCGTTTCCTATAATATCTCTGACCTATTTAATTTGAAACAAATTGAATAGAAACGTAATATTAATAAATATATATTTATTTAATTAATTATTAGAGATTTTGATGAAACGATTAATATAAAAAAAAAAGAAAAATGTATCATTATATTTAAATTTCTTAAGAACAATCGATGATGGTGTTTTAATCATTATCAAACACTCGTCTCTCTCCTTTCGATTTTCTCTAAACAATATGGCTGCCAAACGCAGCAAATAATCGATATAAGAATAGAGTCAATGCTAGGACACGATGTAATCAAATCTATTGATTCGTTTGATTTAATTTGCTGTCGTTTATATCATTCATCCAACTCTCTTGAATTCTATTCATTTAATTTCAAACACAATGGATTTGTATGAAATGTGTTGTTAAATAAAATGAGAAACTACTATACTCTCTCTTAATGTTTCAGTTTCAGTTTCAGTTCCGTTTTCGTTCCCGTTCCCATTCCGTATCGTTCCGTTCGTTATGTCTAATAAGAGATATTCGAGAATAACGTAAACGAAACTAGTAGTATGTATATCTTTCCTTCATTTTGATTGTCGCAAATGTGACGAGGGATTCGACGTCTGGGATGAGCATTAAAGTTCCTTTCCTGCGGGTGCGGTTAGAAGAGCGAATAGAAGTACCATCGATTCCCTTATTAAGCAGCCAAGAGAGGTTAAAACAATGTAATATAGCTAGTTATGTATTTGTTAGTCATTCGGCGAGATGGATTATTGGCAGTGCAAGGCGGAAGATAGAAGATTTTTCAATCAGATTTTATTATTCTGATTCATCGAGAATATCTTTTGATCATAACATTGGTTAACAATTATTAAGTATACTTATGAAACAGAATCATAGATTAATGACATTGATCAAAGTATAGATCTCGATCAATCATATTTTAGATTCGTCTAAGGCCAGAAGAGTAGTAAGTGTTTGAGATAATCAAGTCTCTCAATGTATATCATGTATGTGTATATATATATATAAATATGTAAAAATAGAAAGATTCGGAGAGATATGATCGTTGGAACACATCGGTACTCACCTTTTTTGGGTATTAGGGACTTGAGCAGCATTACGGCGTTGTCGTCGCAAGCCCAACCGTGCATCTTCCTATAACTATCTCGTCCCTTCTCGGTGAGTTTATCCCAAGGTTTGGGTTTGCTGAGTAACTCGCTGACGGTACCTTGACTCAATCCAAGAACATATTTGGCGAACAGTCTTTGACCGATATTATGTATGGATAAGAGTTCTCGTACTCTTCTTGCTATGTGTAGAGTGTCCAGGTTTTGTGAGGCATACTTGTCCATATTGTAACGCAACATGTCTTGCAATCTCGCTTCCATGGGATCACCTTTAGGTATGAGGGATTCACCGAGTCTACCGGCCATACCGATCGTACCGAACTCATCACCGAATCTGAACGGATGGGTTCTGTCGTCGAAACGGAAGGGACTTTTTAAGGTGTCCAATACGCTCAAGCCACCGATATTGTTGTTAGCTAAATGATGACTGTTGTTATTATTGTTGTGACAGGATTCCTGATCCGCCGGGCTTTTAGGTGGCGGCGCCGTGGACACGGCACTGGGGGTAACGCCTCCACCGTTGACGGAGGCGGAGGAGGTGCTCGTCTCGACCATCGACGTGGGCGGTTGAAAGCTCGGGGGCGATGTCAGGGCACTCGTCGAGGATGGCGTCTGCGGCGCCGGCGTTTCGTGACCGGGAACTGGCGTCGACGCCTTCTCGCTTGGATCGAGACAACCGATCAGCGGTGTCGTCCCCAACGTTGTACCTAACGTTGTACCTAACGTTGTACCTAACGTTGTACCTAACGTCGTACCTAACGTCGTACCTAACGTCGTACCTAACGTCGTACCCAACGTCGTGCCCAATGTCGACGTACCCAATGATGTTGTACCGAGTCCTGTCGTGGCTAAATTCGTCGTGGTTAACGTCGTCGTTCCCATCGACGTCGTACCCAATGGTGTACTGGATTTACTCGGTACGTTTGTACTGGACGATGCTTCTGTTGGCGAGGGAAGATGATTTAGGCTGCTTGACGTTGTAGGTGGATGAAGTCCTATCAATGGTTGGACTTGTTGCAACTGTTGTTGCGTTAATTGAGAGATTTGAGTGGCTTGTTGCTGTTGTTGCGGCTGTTGCGGTTGTTGTTGTTGTTGCTGTTGTGGCGGCACCTGTTGTTGTTGCACTTGTTGGACTTGCTGGACTTGCTGCTGCTGTTGTTGCTGCTGCTGCTGCTGTTGCTGCTGTTGCTGCTGTTGTTGTTGCTGCTGTTGTTGTTGTTGTTGTTGTTGTTGCTGTTGTTGTTGTTGATTTATGATCGACCTTTCCAACGTCCGCCTCCAGTTGGCGACGATCTCCTCGCCAAGGAAGGAGCCGAAGGTTTCGACGTTTTGGAGAGGCGGGGGGAAGAGGAGGCTGGAAGTCGTCGATGTTGCGGAGGAAGGTGTCGGCGTGGAACGTGGCGGGAGGGAAACCGAGGTCGGAGGTGGCGGTGGGGCTTGTTGGGAGGATACTAAGGACGAAGGTGGCCCACCTCCGACCCCATGGGGCGAGGCGGTCGAGGCGCGCTGCAGGGGTGACGATAGTCCACCTGCAACCACCAAAAACACAAGGGACCCCGTCAACACGGTTGCACGCGCACTACAGATAACTCAGGCCTAATAATCTCCGTCGTTTTAATTTTTTTTTTTTTAAACAGGATACTGACTTTCTGATCGTCGGCTTACTTTATCTCTCTACACTTTTTATTTTAGTTTTTCTTTTTCATTTTATTGGTTTTGATTCTCTCCACGAATTCATTCGAATCTACTATTTTTCCTGTTTTTTCTTTTTCTTTTCTTTTTCGTAACACGACCTAGACTCTCTCAGTTTGGTGCCTCGATAAATATATCAATTTACTTTCGAACTTTTATACAACAAAATAATATATATCCGAGTACAAGAAGAGTAAAAACACAACAACAAAAAAATAACAAAAGAAAATATCAAATAAAAGAATCATCGAAACGATAAAAAAAAGGTTGTGGGGAAGCTGACTGAGGAGGTGGTGGTGGTGGTAGTGTTTTGTAGCGAGAAACAAACAAAAAAAGACGAACATCGAAAACAATTGAGAATAGATAATAAAAAAAAATGAAAAATAAAACACGAAACACAATATCTTGCCGTCCATCGTAAAACAAAATACTCGCGTTGAAAATTGTCTCCGTTGTGTGTTCTAACAAAAACCTAAAAACAAAATTAGGAAATAAGGTAGGAAGGAAGGAAAAATTACGAAAGAAAAAACAAAGTAACGATTGGGGATTAACGATGAACGACGAATAAAGGAGTACGGGAGTTTTCGGTTGTTTTAATTCAAAAGAGAGAGAGAGAAAAAGACTAGGAGTGGATTTAAAGGTTGATGGGAGGTTAAAGGGGGGTAGGTAGTGTCGACGTTTGCATATATTTCTCTCTCTCTCTCTCTGTCTCATACACACTCTGTGCAAGGGTTGAGTTTTCTTTTTCTTTATCCCTCTCTTTGATTTTCGCGACGTGCATTTATTTTCCCTTTCTCTCTCTCTCTCTTTCTATATATATATATCTCTTTTTAAGTGGGCACCTCTTTTGGTGGTACACGTACGTACGTAGTAGAAGAAGAGAGTCCTGGATCGATTCATAATAAACTCCGTCCCCGAAACAATAGCCCGGGCCTGGGCAAATACTGCGAAATATCGTCCACAAATTTGCGTATTCCCACAGTGTGTAGAAGAGGAGAGTAGTAGCAGCGGCAGCAACGACGATTTGGCAACAAGAGGGTGCAGGGGGTTGTGGGTGGAGGGTTGATTCGGGAGTTTGGTGAGGTGAAGTTCAGAATGATGGTGGTAGTAGTAGCAGTGGTTTGGTAGGGTGTTGCGTTTCGTAGGGTTGAGGACACGTAAAAGGAATAGGAAAAGTGGGTGGAGGGAACGTATGAAGGAAAAGGGACGTTCGGGGTAACGTTTGGCAAAAGGTCGATGATGAGGAAGAGGAGGAGAAAGAGGAAGAGGAGTTTGAGGAGAGGGAAAGGGTTGTAGGGCAGATGTCAGAGGTGTACAGCAGACGGAATAGGGCAGAGAGAGATAATATGTGTTCCGTTACGTTAGTTACTTTTACGTGAGAGTGTACGTTTTTAATATACACATGTACACGTGGTGGTACTGATTTTTTTTTTGTTTTTTTCTTTTTTTTTTTTGGTGAGAGAGTGACTCGAACAAAAAAGTGCAGCCTAAGCAACGAAGGATTCGAGGGAGAATATAAAAGTGGAGAGAAACACAGAGAGTAAGAGAGAGAGAGAGAGAGAGAATGAGACAAACAGATAGAGAGAACAGATAACAAAAACAAAAATGAGAAATGTAGTAGAAGAAATAATGAAGAAAATGTTAAAGTGGAAAAATGGTAATCGCTGATATCAAAGAAAAGAAAAAAAAAACAACAAAAGATCATCTTGAGTTTTGACAGAGGAGAATAGAAATAAGTTGGAAAATAGTGCGAACACAATGGCAAGCAGGGTTAAATTTGATTTCTTTTTTTCTTTCTTTTTTTATTTTCTAATTGAAATTATTGTTTCGTAAGCTCTTTCAGTCATCCCTCGATTAATTATTTTGTCTATTTTTTTTTTATTTTTCTTTTTTATTTAATATCCGCGCATAGCATGAGACTTATGCCCTAATTTGTTATAGGTTGTATTTTTTGTTTTGTTTATTGTTGATTCGAATTATAATTCAAAACACGGTCGGACACGGGAGTCGGCCTCGAGGAGAGAGAGTCGGCGACCGAAGATCAGAGCAGTAGCAAAATAGGAATTTGAAAAGCGATGCGGTGCTAAGTGATGCTAATTAGAGAATAATCTTTGATCTGTTTTAGCTATATACGACGCTCTGGGGTACACACTGAACTTTTTGTCTTATCTCAATGGTTAAATATCTTAAATCATGTTGTACTAATTGTTAAAGACAGCTAAAGTTTTACCCTTAAATGTATTTCATTACTTTTCTAATAAATTCTAATTTACCCTGTTTACTTGGATACATTAAAACCCCTGTTTTACATAGCGTCAGAATAAGTTGCTAACATTTCAAAGATAATAAATGTTAAGAATAAAAAAAAAGAAAAGAAGTATTTCAATTGAATTGTAGTAAATAAAAAAAAAATAAAAAAAACGAAAACCAATGATATTCTTTGATTTTTAGTTATACATTGTCAAATAAAATGAATTTGATAAATGATTGAATACCAAAGAAAGGAAAACTTACCGAGCGTGTCAGGCGTGTTAGGTGGTTTTAAACTCTCAGCTTGCTGAAGGGCCTTAGAACGTTCCATTAAAAGGTGTTCAAGACTTTTTCCAGGTTCACCGGTTGGAATCTGTGAGAGATCGACCGACCTTAACACGCTTATCTCGCGTTTCAGGTCATCGTAATCTCTCTGCCGTTCCAATTTGCTTTCCAATCTTGTGATGTGTTGTCTTCGTGCTTCGAGTTCTTCCTCGAAACGCGCCGTCGCTTGCGCGTTACTATCTTGAAGACGTTGCAAATTTTGTTGTAACCTTGACACCTCGTCCAACAGTTGACCGATCTAAAATGTTAAAACATAAATAAAATTGAATTAAATCAAACGCGATAATAAAACAAATCAATTTGAAGATGAAAAACAGTACAACTATTTGTAATATTAGTTGATAGGAACACGTGATTATGTTCAAAGGGTTTTTTTTTTTGGTTAATAGTTTTTGATCAAAGTTACTTAAATATATTTTTCAATTAAATTCAAGCCTAATTCATATAATCGATTCTAGCTAGTTATTAAACATGAACGAGATATATAATATAATAATCGCATTATCGAAGACGCAAATATGGAATCACATTTGCGACGTACTCCTTTCAACTCGAAACCATCTGGGCAAGCATTGCTTATCCATAGGTAAGCGATATCCCCTAAAGGAGCTTACCAAAAGCTCTTTATTAATTTTATTGAGAATTATGTAATATATATATATATATATATATATAGAAAAGGAGAATCGATAGGAATATAATCAAAGATTCTACACACTCATATATATATATATATATGTATATGTATATGATCATATGGATTAAGTTACTGTTTTCAATGAGAAATAAAAGAAGAAAAATAAAGTTTCGGGTGATGAGAAGTGTTCTCAGTTATCATAGCAGCATTTATTCATGTCTCGCACATGTTCCTAGATGAAAACGATCGTTCAACGAGTCGTTAACAATTCAGATAGTAGCTGTCATCGACTGATAATCAAGATTCTACATCTTTCCCTTTTACTCCCTCATCCCTCCCTCCATTTACCTCATTCCTTCTTCTCTTTCTATCTCATTTTCATCTTTGGAATTCACATTTCTATCAGTTCTCCTCAATTTTACCCCCTCAAACTCACACACACTTACTACGAATCGTATTTATTATCCTTTTTCTTCATCTTATTGGGATGGGGGAGAAGGTACGGTGATAAAGAATGATAAAATGATACAAGTGTCATGTGGAATCATCGATGACTATAAAAAAAAAAAGAAGTATCGTTCGAAGTATGATGCACACACACACCACAACCACCACAACCATCACCATTGCGTAGAGCCGATTATCGTTGAGTTTCCACGATCAATCGGAATGAATTGCGATGAATCGTTGGTACTCGAAAGCTATCCATGTGTTTAGTCGAGTTCATGCAACCGAATGCGTATCCGGAAGAGCGAGAAGAGGAACGGATGAATGAATGAATGAACGAAGAGAGATAGAAAAGAAGAGCTGAGAGGAATAGTGAGAGTGAGATAGTGAGGGGTTTGGAAAGAGGTTTTTACGGGGGGGAAGGAGATAGAAAACGAGCTGGTTGGTTGGTTGGTTGGTTGGTTGGTTGGTAGGATGAGACGATTTTAAAGCCGAATGCGTTTGCACTGTAGCGCGTACGGTGCAACGGGCGAATGTGAACGAGATCGTATCAATTGTTTTTCCTCGTCGAGGCATCGCCCTTCTTTTTTTTTTTTCCATGATACCCGGGGGTTAATTGAGGAGCGAGGGCTTCAATTTTACAAAATTCACACCTCCGACATCTCTCTCCTACATCTTTCTTTCTCTCTCTCTCTCTCTCTGTTTCTCTTGTACTGTGTTATGGTATTTTTTTCTAATTGTTCTGATAGAGTACACACACCTTTTTTTTTTTTGTATACGTGAGATAACAAACGACATTGGTCATTCCTTTCTAATTTTTTTGTTGTTGATTCTACATTGAATAAAATTATATATAATAATAGGTGCAAAACTTTGCTTACGCCATATTTTCTAAAAGTCATTTGTAGGAAAAAGGTTGGAAACAATGTTGTACACCTAATATATCATTTTGTTTACCACGTATTAGAATATTTTATTTTTTGTTTTTTTTTGTTAAACATTTAACACTAGGATAAATGTTTTTATTCATTTTTCTTAAAATATTTGAAATATTTAATAGAAACGAGTATGTGTGGACCGGACGGTAATGGGGGAAAATGTAAAATAAATATTATACATATGTAAAAAAAAAAAAACAAAAGTTCTTGAATACTTTAGATCAAGTTTCTTCTTAACACATGGCACGAAGAAACTACCCTCTAACATAACTAGGAAAAAAAAATCGAAGAACCTTGAGTTACGTCGGTCAGCAGTTACATTTTTACCGTTAGCTTTTATATTATATGTTGCGGACTGTTGCTATCTGTCGATTGTCTCTCCTACGTTTTACACTTCCCTTTTTTTATGATCGATACGTATCCAACAACGTTGTGGGAACTTACTTTTACCGGTATCGGACTACACCTGTCTCCTATCTATCTTTTTCTATCCCTCCACTCCTTGTTCACTTGCATTCGTTTATCCACATGTATTCTTTTTATATTAATACGTTTACATAAATCTATCGAAATAAATCATTGATGTCCGATAAATTGTCAAAATGTTTAATTTTCTTAAATAAATCTTATATAATAATAATAATAATAATAATAAACAATAGAAAATATGATTGAAATAGTAAACCATTTCTAAAACACATTTATTCATTTACCATGATCATAGTTTATTGATAATTTATTCGAAGTAATAAGTATTATACGGTATAATCAACTGTAAATAAGATACTATGATAATAACGTTAAATGTTAAAGCACGTGGGTGTTTGTATACTTTTATCATAAAGATAAACTTCTTCCAATTATTCGATTCAAAATCGTACTTTGGATCGGGTTTCCGCAAACGTCATGGGGCATAATTAAATCCTGCGTTATGGATAGTAGATCGTAAATTCGCACAAACACGCTGCTTGATAAATCAACTCGGCAAGCTCTGGATAACGGATAATGTACGTTGAGTAACGTTACGTCTAGTTAAGGCAAGGTTAAGAATTTACTGCTGCGACATATTGGAATCCGGAAATAAATGAAATGTGACGTGCACAACTAGGAGAACTATGGTTCCAGATGGGTTGTTCAAACATCGATGTATAATTTATTAATAAATTAAACACATCTCTTTCCTATACAAAAACAAATAAAACACATCACCCAACGGAAGTGAACCACAAGTCACAATTGTCACAAGTATATTTCATTGAACAGATAGTAGTGTCTTCAAATGAATACTCAATTCGTATACCTGTCTTGGACAGAAACGAACAATCTCATGGTGTTTTAAGGGGATCCTTTTAAAAAAAAAAAGGATCCTACTCCCGTAGCAGAATCCGAAGGTCCAACAGGAAAAATAAATGACGACAGAAAAAAGAGAGTACTAGTAAAAGGAATGGCGATGAAAAGGCATAGGGTGGAGGTGAAAAGAAAAGGGGTGACGTTACAGCACCTTTTCTGCTTCGGGTGAACAATGTCATCGAGTAAAGGAGGAGTCTTTCTCGTTAGCGAGATTCTCGGTTGAAAAAAAGAGAGGTGGGAGGATGGAGGGTGTTGAAGTGGGTTGCTCCTGTTGGTGTGAGTGCATATACCAAGCGGATATATATGGGGTTTGGGAAGGGGGAGAGGTTGTAGTGACCATCGGCTTCCCTAGATGGAAACCAAGAGAGAAAAAGAGAGTGAGAAAGAAGGTGGTAGAGAAGGAGGTGGATGAAAAACAACTGGGGCTTGATCGATGGTCACGAAGCATGGCGTTGAGGGGTGGAGGGTGGTGAGGAAGCGAAGGTGAGTCGAATCGGAAGACACGATCGGTCGTATGCAAATTAAAGCAGGACGGCTTATACCATGGTGTTAGTCATGGTATACATGTGTGTGTGTGTGTGTGTGTGTGTGTGTAGTCGAAGGGGGTAGGAAAGTCGAGAAGAGAGAGAGAGAGAGAGAAAGAGAGAAAAAGAAAAGGGATATGGTGTGTCGTGTAAGGGACGAAGTAGTAGCCACACGCGTAAAGGCATTGTTTCTTGACCATGGTCCACTCTCCTCCTCCTCTTATTCCTCTTCCTCATCCTCCTCGTATATCCTCTTTCTCGTCCGTTACCTTCACCCCTTTTTCACCCCCCAACGAGCCCCTAATCCTCCGTGATTTTTGCTATTTGCATGATATAGGCGTTGGTGGGCCTTTGTTTGTCGAGCTATTGATCACATTTTCTCTCCCGCGGTATAATCAATCTTCACGCACACCACCTACGAACCAAGCTTTCTCGCACTTACCTCGACTACTAGCATTACTAATACTATTACTATTATTACTACTACTAATACTGATACTAATACATATTTAGATACATATATATGTGTCGATGAGAATGATGAAACGAACGCGACACATCATACGCAGCATTTGTGTAACTGTGTATATGTGTGCGTTCATGCGTAAGTATTTATTTATGTTAGTATATGTGTCATACGCACACCACGTGACGGACCGGTTCGCGGTTCTCTCATTCCTATCATTCTGACCCTTTCCAATAGACGTGCGCTGTTCTCTTTCTCTGTACATGTATGTATGTGTGTTCGTGTGTTCGTGTGTTCTACGTTAGAAATACTCAACCCCCCTTCAGATTCCCAACCTCCATTTTCACCTCTCTTCTCTTTCTCTTCTTCTTCCTCCTCCTCTTTCTTCTTCCTACCTACCTTTCTACCCCTTTTCCTATACGCGCGTGTGAATACGTTGTACGAGAAGGCAAGATGGCCGTTTGCTTCGTATTAATTTCGTGGCTCGCCCACCAATGATGAGTCCGGACGAGGAGGTCGTTATAACCGTCGAAACGGTTAGGGTTTCTCTCTCTCTCTCTCTCTAGTTTCTCTTTTGGATTCCATCGCTTTTCCGCGGCTTCCCAGTCTCCTTTACTTTCCTTTTTAAGGGAAAAATGATAAGGGGTTTGCTTATGCTCAACCACCAACCCTTTCGATGTTCAAAAATCTAACCCACTATAATCTCTGGTAACTATAGAATTTTCTAGAGAATTTTTATTCACTGATAATTAACCAATGACGATGAACTTAACTTTTGTTTAACATAAGTTTAATTAATTTTGTCAACAAAAAAAAATAATATAAAACGTTAAAAAATAAATTAACTAACGCAAATAAAAACTTAATATATAAATAAAATAATATATAAATAAAAACTATTAAGAAATAATATTCCTTAAAGTTGAATGAATCGAGTGACGGTGCTTATAAATCTTACGATCGGTTGTTTGACAGGTTGGCAAAAAGTTGTTCATGAAAACTCAGATGCAAAGTTTAGTCATTAAAAGGTAGAAAGTGTATGGTGTCGTAAGTTGGTATTGGTGTTAGTTGTAACACGGTTTTCATGCCATAAGACAGATTTTCTCTTTTCTTTTTTTTTTTGCCCCCACTCCCGATGAAGGAGTATAGAGAGTAGTAACAGAACAACACCGACTATGAAAGCTGTCCCTGAAGCGAAGAGGCAACCTTTTACGTCGTCCTAGAGGAGAGTACTCTCCCTTATGAAGGTTTCTCTCTTTTCTTTTCTATAGGAGAACGCCAATTAAAAGCCGCGCTCGGAAAGAAAGCCCCCAATCGATAGGAGACGGCCTGGCATTCTCTCTCACTCATACTAATTCTCTTTCTTTCTCTCTAACTCACTCCAACATTGATGTTTCTCTTTCTCTTGCTTATATACTCCTCCACCTCCTCCACCTTCTTCTCTCTCTCTCTCTCTCTCTCTCTCTTTCGTTCACATTCGATGTTGGTAGTGAGGCAACCGAAGCGAAGGGTTGCCCAAACTGGGAAGTGGGAATTATGGGCAGGATTAATATGCAAGGACTGGATACGTGCGGTGGCAGGAGGTGGAGGAGGATAGAACCCCTGGCTAGGGGAAGGGGGGTTTGCGGGAGGGTGGCGAAGCAACAAAAGGGGTCGAAGGGGAAGTATAGTAAGAGGGTGGGAGAGGAAACTAGAAAGAGAGAGAGAGTCTCGACTTTCTGTCTCTCATACTCTCTCTCTCTCTCTCTTATAGGACCGATACTAAAAGTGGGGGAATATCTCAACGATCTCTCTCTCTCTCTCTCTCTCTCTCTCTCTTTCTCTAGAACATCATCCTATCTTTCCTTCTCCGTTTCTATCGGTCCGCATCTCATCCCCACCAAAGAGCAGCACTCCTTACAGGATACACGACTAACGGACACCCCTATCGATTTTACAACTCGATATATGTGAATACCCACTTGTCTAATGACTGATCGGGCATCGAGCTCCAATCCCCCTCAGTCCCCCTCACCCCTCTGAAACCTACCCTCGAACCCTCCTACGATCCTTTCTGGACGAGCTTCTCCGCCAACCATCCTCGATAGCCACCCACCCCTTCGAACTGTTACTACTACTACTACTATTACTAGTACTATTACTAATTCTCGTGGAAGAAGAGAAAGAGATATATAGATAGATAGATAGATAGTTAGATAGATAGATAGATGGATAGATAGATAATGAGAGTATATACATATTGAAAGATTGAGTGAGCAAAGGGATAAGAGATATGTGTATAACCTGTCATACATACGTATACACATATCTATTTTCACATGTGTTTATATTAAAGAAAGATAGAGAAAAGTGGATGTGAGAGTAACTAAAGAAATAAAGAAATAAAGAAAGAGATATATATATATACATATATGTATATGGTCGAGGCCAAATGTATCTCGCCTCATTACACCGGCTACGTGCCTTTGGCTAACATCTCGCGTTGCATCAACGCGCATACTCATGAAAAAAAATCCGACAGAAAACAGAACCGTCCCCGATCTCCACCAACACCACCCTTACTCTCACCACCACCACCACCACCCTCATACCCTATTCTACTTTCTCGATATGATCCCTGATACTTTCTTTTTTTTTTTGTTCTTGTCATAGATGGAAACCGAGTGAGACAGAGAGAGAGAGAGAGAGGACAACTATCCATCTCTTTCTCGTTGACTAACGCGACAGAAAGAGAACAAGAAGAGAAGGAAGAAGAGGAGGAGGAGGAGGAGAAGGAAGGAAGGAAGGAGATGGTGGAAAGAGAAAGAGGAATTTGCAATCCCGTCGGACGAAGGCGCGTCAACCAACCACCGATACGGAATTACGTTTCTGCATTCTCGCTGATTGCTCCCGCGACGCGTTCTGTTCGTTATTCAATTGGGCAGCACCCCGTGCGATTTCTAATTATCGCGTTCATACTGTCGAATCGTTCGGTTCTATTAATTCATCCAACAAATACATTCATACGTCTTCAATTAATCGATATCGAATAATCTAGTAACTTTAGATTCTATGATCTTATGTAAAAGAAACGAACTTGACTTTAACAAGTTGACGCAACGCTGGTAGGGAAGGATTGTTTTATTGTTTTATTATAAAATGTCTCAATGACAATTTCGATAGGATGTCAATTCAATTTAGAATATTTTAAAGACAATTATATTATATCCATGCAAGAGTATGATTAGTTTAGAAATGGTATGATATTAATTTATTAAAAAAATATATTAAATATTATCTATAATATTAATTAATATCGAATAATCGAGTAACTTTAGATTCTAAAATCCTCTATAAAATATACGATCAACATTACCAAATCCTGACGCAAGTGTCATTGCATTGATTATCAATAATTTCAATGATATATTTAATAAAATAGGATGTCAATTAAATTTAGAATCTTTCACAGTGATATAACACGTATAATACCAAATTGAAGAAGAATAAAATCGAAGAACAGAGGATTATGGGTATATTATTCCCTATAGAATAGATTGTGGCAAATATGCGACGATACACTTCGTAACGATGTTTCTTTCTTTATTTCTTGGTTTAGTACGAGATGAACAAACGAACAAACGAACGTACGTAGGAACGAATGGTAGAAGGTAAAATGTATGATATTTTATTTTAGTGTTCTTCTGGGCGCCGCTAGATAAGCCTCCGGAGGATTTATGCTTATTACGAGCGAGCATACCGGTGAGGGTAGTACTCTTTGGCCGAAACCATTTCTATATAGTCAGGCGGCCAGTTGTACGATGATGGTGTACGCGACTCTTTCTACTCTACCTTTCTCCTTCCTCTTTCCTATATTCGAAGAACCCCTTCTCTTCCACCTCCTCTTCCTACTCCTTCTCCTCCTCCTAACCCCCGTGAACTTTTCTTCCTCTCTTTCTCTCTCTTTTCCTGATACACGGCGGGTTATGCGTAATATACATCAGATTATGAAGGCTAGTAATACCGCGCAGACTCGACCCGTACGATATTGCCTTTATAATGGAACGGCATGTTAGTCTCACGACGCCTCCGACCCCGTTTCCTCCACATTCAACCACCACCTCCACCTCTTCCTCCACCTTTCTACCTCTAGCACCCCCCTTCTCTTGCTGCTACTCCACCTTCATCTCCATCTACTCTCTTTTTTCTTCTTTTCTTTCTCCTTTTTGCGATTTTTAATTTCAGACATCCGTGCTAACCAATGCAAAGGGAGATAAAAACAAGCTAGAGCAAAAAAGACCAAAAAATTATAGGTAAAAAGATAATAAAAAAAAGAAAAGGAAAGGAAAGATTAAACGCGATTATCTTATTGCACACTGTGGATGATTTCAAAATCAAAGTGACCATCTTTCTAAATCATCTAAATCTCTTATTTGAAATCTTTTAACCTCTTAGGCACTGCTGAATTTTGCTCGGAGCTGGGTTCAATAGACAATGCCATTATTTATTCATTAAATTATAATTTTTCTTTAAAATATATTGCATATATATATACTTAAACTTTAACAATTTACTTTAATAATTAATAATAAAATTAAGTATATAATATATTTTAAAAGATGTCATTTGCGAAAGCCACTATAGTGGTGCGTAGTGCCTAAGATGTTAAAACATATATCTATATGTATATATAATTTTTCTTATAGAATAGAAACTAAGTTTTAGGAATTGATCTAATAAAATCATGCTAGTATATATATATACTTGAAGAATTTTTGGTAGTACCTATAATAAAATCAACGTAATAATATCAGCAGGATCCGATGACCGATTTCGAACTAGTCGAATTATCCACGAATCGTTTGTCCTCCCTTTTATTTCAACATAACCGTCATGTATGTCCGAACGTTCGGGATTTCGGATATCCGTCTGCAAATATCATCGCGTATAACCGTCGAGAGAACAGTATGCGTATACATCATATATGATATATGTGTATCTATGTATATATATATATATATATGGTAGTCCGAGTCGAATACGATATGTTAAGGGTGGAGAATCTCAGACTTCGATGTCCGAATCTCAGTGATTCGCAGACCAAGCGGACCGTAGCAACGGTGAATTAATATTAACCGCATCGTTCCCTCTCCCTCCTCATCTTCCTCTTTTAAACCCCAACCCACTCTTTCTCTTTCTCTTTCTCTTCTCTTCTCTTCTCTTCTCTTCCCTAGCCCCACCACCACACACCCTTTAGATTTGCCAGCTCTTTCTCTGATTTGCATTACGAGGACTACGCGTTTATGAATACGTACGTCCACCTACACTCGGTGGGAGGCTGGTGCTCTCGGTTGCTCGGCAGAAGCCATATATTAGTCGGGGTATTCGTTCTACGGATGAGAAATATTGAAACGAGAAAGAGAAAGATAGAGAGATAGAGATAGAGAAAGGGAAAGAGATTGTGAGGGTAAGGAAAAGAGATGGAGGAGGAGGAGGAGGAGGAAGAGAAAGAGGAAAAGTAAGAGGGAGTGAGAGAAAGATGTCCGTTCGTACAATGTCCGGTAAAATTCGTAATGGCCATCCACGAACCCTTCTTCTCTCTTTTTGCTTCCAATCCCCACGAAAATAGAGGGGGTGGGTGGTGCTGCTAACGCTGGGAAAAAAGTTTCGCCCGTAACGAAGTTATCGAAGGGGGTGGGTGGGTTTCTCTCTGTGTGTGTATGTTTGTGTGTGGAAGGAGAAATTTTGGAGAATGTTCGACGATAACCACCCACGCAAGATCGAATTTGATTATTAACCCTTTCCCACCCCCTTTCTTTGAATCCAAAAATCCAAACGATATTTGGTCATTTCTAAGAAGACAACAGCATCAACATAATAAAAATGAATTAAATAGAAATTTAGGGATGAAAATAAAGGGGGTGAAGGGTGTAAGGTTAGAAGATAATCAAATCGAGTTAAAATCATTGAATCATTGAATCTAAAATATTCAACGATCTTTAGGAAAATATTAAGATAATAATTAAACAAAAAAAGGAGAAAGAAATGTAAAGGGGGAAAAAATTGGACAAAAAAGAGAGAGAGAGAGAGAGAAATTATCAACCCGCAAAGTGGGTATGAACGAAAAAAAGCTCGCGCGGAAACGAGGGGAATTACGCGTTTGTATCGGATCAAAAAACCGAATCGTAGTCGCGGCTGAGATAAGCGTTCGGTGAAGGGCCGAATAGAAAGGGAAAGAGAGAGAGAAGAAATGTAGGGATGATACGTGGTGGTAACGTACGGATGGGAATGATCACGAAGATAAAGAGAAAAAGAAAAAGGAAGATAGAGATGAAGAGAGTATAGCAGCAGCAGCAGCAGCAGCAGAGGGTCGCGTAGTCGAGCATTTATTTCATAATCAGCAGCTTTCGAATCGTCGCCATTGTATCCGCCGACGCTTATTGACAGAAATGCTCGATACGAAACGCTCAGCCGCCTCTAGTCTCTGACATTTATGCACAGAGTTCTTCTTCCACTGTTGGGTGTTCGTATTCTCTATCTCTCACACTAACACTTTCTCGTTATCATCTGTATATCTATCCAACTCACCCTTTTTCTCACTCTCACTCTCTCTCTCTCTCTCTCTCTCTCTCTCTCTCTGTTTTACATTCTCTCTGTACTCGTATACGTTATGTGTACGTTAACGGTGCGGAGGAATATATATGGTGGGAGTAAAAAAGAGGGTGGGTTTATGGGGGGAAGGTGGTGGTAGTTGGTTGTATCAGGTTGGAAGGCGCGAAAGTACATAACACCCATGCACCACGCGCGCGACTTGAATCAAGAAGGGTGAGCAGCAACGACAAGCGTCGATCGGTTTCAAGCACGCGTTATTATACACGACGTCGCGTCGAAAATGCATATACATACCTACATGTACACATATATATATATATATACATACACACATATATATATATAATACACTGTATCTGTTCATTTCTAAGTAGATATATTTCCCTATACGTATATGTATCATTGTTGTATTAATCTAAAGGTATGCGTTACGTTAACGTTGCGTATGAACGTTCACACATGTTATATATATCAATGGGTATGTGTGAGTTTCCTAACGCAACCAATGTCGGCATTGTCGCACCCAGGCTAATGAGAAAGTTGCGAGTTTCCTCCACCTATTTCGGTATGAGACGTACGACATATCCACTACTACTCATCCTTTACTATTTCACCCTCAGTACCTTCGAACCACCCCCTCCCCCCATCTTCTCCATCTTCTTCCCGTTCAACTCGTTCGTTTCTATCCAACCATCCAACAATCCATCTATCCATCCAGTTACCTTACTTACTAGGAAATACCGAAATCCACGCTTTCGAGTGGTGCTGCTACGGATACGATGGATTTCGCGGAATTTCTCTATCCACCATTCCCATACCAACTTCCCTCTCCGGATAGGATATACCAACCTTGGGGGGGGGGGGTAGGGGAGGTGAGGTGTTTCTAATGCGAATAATATCCTAAATCGTTTCGTTAGAGTACTTTGCGTTACATAGAAGATACGTCAATTTCTAATTACAACTGTAACGAGATTTTATTGAAATATTAGTCAATAAAAAACAGCAATCACACAACATATGATCTTGTAAATCGAGATTTTTCTCAGAAGGAGATTATAATTCAGGAAAAAAAAATCTTTGGCTATCGTTTTTCGGTCCAAAACAGTTTCCAGGAATGTCCAATATTGTTAGGAAGTATATGTGTATCACTTCTTCCCCCAAAACGCAACCCCCGCCTACTTGTTCTCGTGTGTTGCGTTTTCAACGGGAAGAACACTGTTAACCTCGACGGAACGAAACGCGCTTTTTATGTCGCGCCGAGCGTGGAAAATCGGCGCCCGGGGAAAAAAAGTATTTAGCCGTGTCGCACGAGTTTATATATATATATATATGTATATATACGGACAGGATGAGAAAAAGAAAGATAAAGAGAAAGAGAAAGAAGTATGTAGATACTCTAGGTAGATGATGCCCGTCCATATATACATACATACACACATGTAGATATACGGTACGTTTCTTCGCGCGGTCTAATTGGTGGAGCCGAAAGGGAGGAACTTGGACGTCGTAAAAACTGGCGCGATATCGAACGTACGTGTCCGTCGTTGTATGGTCCCACGTATGATACGTGTCGTTACTCAACCCCTCTCCCACCCCCTACTACCACCCTACGGCATAGCACAGAACAGCACACCACAGCATAGCACAGTACAGTACAGTACAGTACAGTAACGTTCATTTTCTATCTCGCTTACTCCAATACGAGAAAAGCCTCGTGTTTCTCCCTGACTCGAATCGGGAGGAAAACGAAACCGCCCCTTCGGGCCACATCTCCTCTCCCCATTCCTCCCTACACCCCACATAGCCGTAGAACGCGCCGCGTGCTTCGGCCCGGCAATGCAAATCTCTTTTTCTCGGCGCGTCTCGGTTTTAAATGGTATCCACTTTCTCTCTCACACGTATAAACACATATACATTCATTCACTCACTCACTCACTCACTCATTTCTCCGTATCTTCCTCCCTTACGCGGTCGAACACCCTTTCCGCCTATCGTTCCTTCTCCTAACTCCCTCCCTTTCACGCTCAACTCTTCCACACACATATACATTCACATGCGTTTATAATACTATGACTCTTTCTCTCGTTCTGGTTGCTTCATACTCAACGGTATGAACGGAACCGACACTAGCATACTTCGCAATAGCCAATACCACCACCATCACTATCACTACTACCCCATTCCTATAAGCATCGGTAGTGGCACGAACGAACGCGTTCACCACCACCACCAATCCCACCCCCTTTCCTTCCTTCCTTCCTTCCTTCGCGGGGTTGCTTGCCGCGTACCAACTCTTTTTGTCATTGTGGCTTATTCGATATATTGTCCACGACGATGGCCGTGATGGTGGTGCCGGTTGCGGTGATGGTGGTGGTGGTACTACTGCTGTTGTTGTTGTTAGTATTGGTGATGGTGAGTGTGGTGTTGGTAGTGGTGGTACTCTCGTACGGAGACAAGCAAGCTCGCCTGTCCCGAGGGCGTCGAGAGATATTGGAGACAAATGACGGTACAAAAAATATCCCTGCGAGAAATAACCCTCCTGGCTATCCTACACCCTTTTTCTCCTACTACTCCTCCACCTCCTCCTCCTTGAACGTTTTCTCGTTCAATCCCTAAACCTACAAATATGTCCTTAGATCATTTCGTACTAATTTTATAAAATCTTAGATATGTTACTTTTATTCATTCCCCAATCAACCGATAGGAACATTCAAAATTGATTGTCGTTCGATTAGAATAAGAAGAAAAAGATATAATGAATGAAGTATCGTAGTTAAATATCGATTATTTTATCGAATCGAAATTTGATACCCTTTCCTTTTGAAGAAGAAGAAGAAGAAGGACAAGAAGTAGGATCGAACCTACTCGAACAGTAAGAGGTTGAAACAATGAGAAAACGTGAAAGCGACTTGGGGAATGATCGAAATAGGGTGAAGGGAAGGAGAGTGGGAGGATGGGAGTTATAGTAAGGGCCAGGTGGGAGGTGGAGTGTCTCTAACGCGTCGTTGAATATTATCGCGTACGCGAGATCTCCCCCAAGACTAGTTATCGGTGATGGTGGTGGTGGTGGTGGTGGTCGGCGGACCTCTTTCCAAGAGGGAGATAGAAAGAGGGTAGGAGAGATTGGGGGGGGGGTGAGAACTGGCGGGATCGGTGTTACGGATAGGTTGCTTTAGACCGAACGCGGAGATGCAGGCCGTTCTCGAAGTCAGCGAGGCGAAGAGGGTGAAGAGAAAGAGAAAGAGAAAGAGTGAGAGAGAGAGAGAGAAAACGTGAGAGCTACGGGCTAATGAACTCCTCATTGATTGGTTAAAATTTCGTTAATACCCTGACGTGTGCTCCCATGGCTCGCGTCGCTTCCTACAAGAGAGAGAAAGAGAGAAAGAGAGGGAGAGAGAGAGTGTAAGAAAGAGAGAGAGAAAGAGAGGTACGTTGCTGGTAGTCCTGTGCAAGCCGTTCCTTCTGCTAGAAACTCACTCCCTTCTCCCAATCCCTTTTCCTTCCTTCACCCCCTTTTCATCCTTCCTCCTTCTCCACCTGCCCGTTCACCACCCTAATCTCACTCTCAGAAGGGTGAATTTGGGAAGGGTGGTTTCGCGTTAGTTAGGCCTCTACGCGGCAGCAAGAGTATACCTCCCATCACCAATACTATTACTACTACTACTACTACTACTACCACAGCCATCACCTTTTATGACTGGAGGAAACTAACGAAATTTCCCTATCGGCGATCAATCCTCCTCTTCTACCCGCTCGCGCAAACCCTTTTCATTGATCTGCCGGTCTCCTCAGTCGAGCCAACGCAACCCCTTATCGTAACACCCTGCTGGTCGAGCAACCATCTCCCTCCCCCCTCCTACCGACTCACCAACCTTCTCTCTTCTCTTTCTCTTTCTCTTTCTCATCCAAGCATTCTGCCTACTCGATCCAATCTCTCTCTCTCTCTCTCTCTCTCTTTCTTTCTGTCATTCTCTTTTCGTCCACCTACTACAACCACCATCAGCACCACTACCACCAACAGAAACCCTTCTCGTCGTCTGCCATCGCTCACTCGAAATATTACCGTCGTCCGGACTCGTCCCTACTCGTCCCTCTTCTCTTCTCTACTCTTCCCTTTTCCCATCTTTCTCATTTCTATCCTTCTACGTACGATGTGAACGGACAGAGAAAGAAGAGACGATGAGACGGATGAGGAAAAAAAAAACAAAAAAAAGAGAGAGAGAGAGAGAGAGGAAACGGAAAAGAAGAGACGAACGCGCGACGTCAATGACGAATCTCTAATTTTAATATCGCTCCAGTTCGCTTTGAAGTGCCCTCGTTAGGCCGGGTACACACAAGGTGGATCACTCACCCACCCACACCCATCGCCGTGGTTCGTCCACGCGTGGATATTCCTTCCCACCTTCGCCACCCTTTCGTTTCACCCTTCTTTCCTTCCTTCCTTTCCTTCCTTCCTTCCTTCTTTCTATCTCTCTTACTCTACCACCTCGTTTTTTTTGCTTCCTTTTCTTCCTTACTCATCCTTTTCTATATATGTGAGCGCATATGTGTGTGTGCGTGTTTTTTTTCTTCCTTTTTTTTTAAAGCTCCCGGCCGTTCGTTCGCCCGCACGTGCTACGGACGAACGTATGTACTACCACTACCACCATAACCACCACCACCACCACTTCTTTCAACCCCCGAACCCTCTTCTCGAAAAAAAATCACGTGTCGAATCGTAGGCTCGATTGCAACGACGAGTTTGCACTAACAATAAGATTTTTAAGCTAACCCTGGTAAATTGTCAAGAAAAGACAAAAAAAATATTCGTTTTTTCTATATGACCATCCTATAGAGTTGAATGATAAAAAGTTGATGATTAAAATAAGAATCGTTAAACAATAGTTTTCCAACTGATTTAAAAAATTAGACAATTGATTCTTTAAGTTATTTGACAAAGCTCAAGCATATCTTCGTATATTATTTTTAAGGATAAAAGAAAAGGGAGTAAATTTTTAAAATGGTTAAACACTGAAAGAAATGAACCGAGTAAAAAAGTTCAACTGAAAACAGAAGAAGAATAAAATGAAGTTACGTTCAATTGTTTCGAGAAGAGATAAAGAGATAGAAGAAAAAAAAACAAGAGAATACAAAAAAAAAGAATGAACAAGATTTTTGTGTTTATTTTCTTCCAAGAAAAAGAAAAGAAAATTTCATATGAATAGAAATACGTCACTTTAAATGTTGGAAGTAACGTCAACGCTAGGTAGAAACGAGAAAAAGAGAGAAAAGAATAAAAAAAAGTAAGAAGGAAAAGTAAAACGT
>NW_015149001.1:455940-467255 GCF_001465965.1 Polistes dominula
TAGTTAGGAAAGGAGTAAGGATTCGAGACGTTGAAGGGTCGAAAGAAGTTTCTGACCTGCTTATGGGCCGAATGCGAGCCACGGAATTCCCGCTACTTCACAAGAGTTTCCGAAGTGCCGAAGCAGACACCGCCGGCAGCCTTACTACCCCCACCCTTAACTTTACAACCCTCCTCCCTCCTTTCCTCAGCCCTTCTCTAACTCTCTCTCTCTCTCTCTCTCTCTCTCTCTCTCTCTCGTATTCCGAAAGCTTCCTATCTCCTCCTTTCAAGCACGCTCACACCTACACCCTTTTCTCTCTCCTACCAACTCAACAACCACTACCACCACTACTACTACGATCAACACCACTACTACTATTACACACTTACTACAGTCCACGTTTGCTTGTACTACTTCTGTAACCGTTCGACCATCACTATATGTTGCTCCGTTCCATGTTGTTTACCCCTTTCGCAAGCTCCTGCTGCTGATGCTGATGTTCGAGCAGGAAGCTTTACTTTCGTTCTTGGAGTGAAAGTGAACGCGTTTCTCCACAAACCTCTAACACCAACATATATATACTATGTAAGTCATGGTTTAAACTGGGACGAGGACGCGTCCTTTCATCTGCATGTCTGCAGTTGCACTGGATAAACGTATATGCTTTTCTATTGGTGATTATTGTTCTAGTGATGGTGCTACTGTTGTTTTACTATTCTATTACTATTATAGTTATAGTTAGTGTTGTTATTGTACTATACCGGCTATTCGGCTAACTTGCAAAGAGGGTATATAACGCTCGAAACTCGATCAATTATTAAGACTTACTTTTCATCATCCCGATCAATTCATATCACTTTGGATTAACCACAATGGCGAAATAATAATTCATCCTATCTGAATTAATGAATATCTTTCATTCGTTCCTCCTTCAACACACTTTCTCATTCTATCTCTTTATCACGTATTACATACTACGTAAACTAAACTCGTGAATATGTGTGTGTTTACTTTATAGATTCATGCGTAATCCACGAACGATGTGGTATTTTCAATGTAAAGCGTGGTTATGATTAATGATTTTCGAATCTGAATTCTCAAGTGTGTTTTAGGTTTAGTAGTCAGAAACAAAAAGGATCGATGAGGAATAGAAGAGGTGGAAAGGGGTTGGAAGGGGTAAGGGGAGATTGTATTTTGGTTTTGGCGTTTGATAGTCCCTTCAGTTTCGCATCGATTCGAAGGAGCTTGAAAATGTGGTATTGGTCAAATTCAAATGAGATATCTACTAGATAGATAAATAGATGGATAAATAGGTAGATAGATAGATAGATAGATAGATAGATAGATAGATAGATAGATAGGTATAGGGAAAAGGGATAGAGTGCGAAGACTCCATAGGGAATTTAAAGGAGAATTCTGTAGTGCGAGAAACACAGGAGATACTCAGAAACAGCACCCTCGACGAAACTCCCGGTGTGCCACGAGTCTTCTCACCCCCAACACACTCATTTGCTGTTCAGGAACGTATCTAGGAAAACTTTATCCCCCGTTCATCTATCTCTCTCTCTCTTTTTCTCTCTCTTTCTCTCATTCGCTTTGCTCTTTTTCGACAGGTTACGGTAATTAATCCGAGACTCGATATTCTCCTATTTGTGGAGAAAAAAAAAACAAAAAAAAAAAGATGAAGAAATTTTTTTTTTGTTCGCGATATTAATTCATGAGATTTGAAGAGGAGCCAGAAATGGAAGAAACGATATCGATTCTATCCTCGAGAATGGGTAAAAAAAAAAAAAAAAATATCAAATCGAATCAAATCGGGGAAAAGAGAAACTTTTAACTAGTAACTATCTAGGAAAGTTACCATTCGAAATTGAGATGTCTCGAGTGAGTGAGACTTTTTTTATCGTTAGGTTCGTACAAGTTCCTTAGAAATCAAATTTATAGTTCTGTTTAAAACCTTAAGAATTACGATATAATATTATCACAAACAGAAGAAATCTTTGGAACAGCCAGTGTTATTCTTTGTCTACGATCGATGTTAATTATCCTTTAAACCGACAAGTATAATACTTGAACGAAGAAAGACAAATAGAGAGAGAGAGAGAGAGAGAGAGAGAGAGAGAGGGAAAGAAGAGGGAAAGCAAAGAAGCGTAAAGATATCAACGAGTGAGTGAGTGAGTGGGTCGTTGTTGGGAAATCAGAAAAGACGACAACGGGTTAGTCATTGGAAAGCGAATAGAGTAGAAGAGTATATCGAAAGGAAAAGCAAAGGGTCGGGTGGATCGGATGGTTCCGCTTCGGTAGAACCGATCGCAGTGGTGACGGTCCTGATCACTCGATGAATGAATGAGAGGAACAGAGAGACAGAGAGAGAGATAGAGACTGTGAGATATCCAGGCAAGTCAGAAGCCCCGTTCCTGTCGAGGTTTTCGCTTGTACCTAGGCTACAACACGCAGTTTGAACGAGGATGAGAAGAAGAAGACGAAGAAGGAGGATGAGGATGAGGTGGGTGGTAAGAGGGTGATGGTGGTGGTGATCGCGATCGTAATGGAAGGGTGTAGGTGGGCAGGTAGATAGGTAGAAGGGAATAAAGGAAGGAAGGAAGGAAGGAAGGAAGGTACGAAGGTAGTTGGGTATGGGTTGGCGGATGAGGACGAGAAGAGGAGTAGAGAAGGAGGTAGAAACTGGAAGAGCTAGAGCTGCTGCTTCTGCTGTTAGGTAGGGAGAGAAAGAGAGAGAGTGCGAGATTATAAGAGAAAGAGAAAGATAGAAAGAGGAAGAGAAGAGAAGAGAAGGACTCGCTTATATAGGTGGTACTAGCTCCGGTTCTGTATCCTCATCTCACTCGGTATCTTATGCCGATACCTAGCTCTCGCTTCGTTCTAACCCTTTGCTGGGCGATTCATCCATCCCCTTCTCTCTTTATTTGAGTATAATTATTGATTATTGGACGACGGAAGGCCGGCTACTCTAGGACGTGGAGGAGCTAGGGTTGGTGTAGGTAACAACGTTCGAGAGGGTTGGCTGGAGGTTGAAGAACGGTAGGAGGGTGATTAAGCTATATGCCAGGCATATCCCACCCCGTTCATTGCTACGACTCTACCACCGTCGACGTTGGTGGAGGTGGAGGTGGCGGTGGCGGCGCACTGTTTCTCCTCTACCTCCTCCATCATCCCCCCGTTCTTCCTACCACCTATCCTACCTACCTACCTCCTACCCATCGCCACCTCCTTCCAAACCACCCACCAACCTCTTCTTCAACCCGCCTCACCGTTCTTCCGATACCACCGGCGTAGCTGCCGCGGCGGTGGTCGTCTGCTGTCTCTCTCAGTCTTTCTGTACTGACAATTAGACTGATAGGTATATCTTAGTCTGCTATCGATTTGATTCCACCCTATCGTGTAGGAGGGTGCACCCGCACACGCGGGCGAAATTTACATCGTGTATGCTGCTGCTACAGCGACGTAGACCGCGGCTTCTGCCGACGTCCTACAGCGGCACAAGCCGCTTCTACTACCGCCGCCACCGTTTGCTTCTCCTTCCTCCTGCTTCGAATCGAACCCTATCTTTCTCTTTCTCTTTCTCTTTCTCTTTCTCCTTTCGTCTCCTCTTTCTCATCCCACCCCATTTCACCCCCCGTACCCCCTGAAGCCAGCACTCACTCGCGTCCGTGCCTGCCTGCTTGCTTGCTTGCTTGCTTGCTTCCGTCACCCTCTTCTCCTCCACCCCCTTATCAGCCTTTCTTCCTTCGTTCCATCCTCCTCCTCCCACCCCCCAGTTCTCGTACTCGTCCATGTCCACCACCCTCCCGAACCGCCTTCGAATCCACCCTTCGAAGCAGCCTTCGATTATAACCAAAACCCCTCCGTGTTCTCGTCTCACTCTCTCTCTCTCTTTCTCTATAGCGCCAATACATCCGCCTTCCAAGGGGTTGATTAGTGCATTACCACTCGAATTTCTTCCCCTTCCAAACACCCTCCGTCCCACACCCTGCCAACCAGATATCGTCCCTTCGAATGGATCCCAAAGAGAAAGACAGGGAGTAGAGGATCTGCTTCGTTCGTTCGTTCGACCTTGTTCGCGCCGAATTCATGCTCGTTCTTCTATTATCTTATATCTTTCATCTCTCTCTCTCTCTCTCTCTCTTTTTTGTGTCTTTTTACGGGAACCTCGGTGGTTAGGTCTTTTTATTTTTTTTTTTTTACTATCATTCTACAGAATCCAACTGATTCTCTATCACTTTCTATCCCACAACGTTGTCGTCGACGAACCCTCAAGGCCCAACCACCCCCTTTAAAACCTCACCATCTCTTTCTCTCTGTTCTCTCGTTCTCTTCCTTCACCTTCGACGTAATCCTTCGAGCCGGATTTCCTCCTACGGTGCCGGTTACCACTCCGGCGATCGGTAATTGTGGGATTAATTATGGAAGCTACACCCCCTCCCCCCTAACCCCTACGCTCACGTCCGGAACGCCACAAGACCGCGATAAATTCGTAATTTCGCGTGGTGCAAGATTCACCCCTTTCCCACTTTACTACCATCACCCCTTATTCTCATAATCATCCTATTCCTTCTCTCTTACTAACTCTGATTTGCTGTTAATGTTATCCCTGTATTGTTGGTGCTGCTGCTTTTATTTTTCATACTCTTCACATCGATAATTTATCCCCCTTACAAGACTCTACCAACCTCTCTTCACCTCCTTGGTTATCTCGATTATTTTTTCTGTCAACTCACCTGAAACAAAAGAAGAAAAGGATTATTAGTTTCATCGTTTACCAATCGTATGCAAAAATTTTCATTACATTTATTTAAGTTTTATTATGTAAGAAAATAACCGAAAGACGTGTTGTAAAAATTGTTTAAATTTATCAACTATTAATAAAAAATCATCTAATAGAACGTGAACATAAATTTCGTTTATCAAAAAATATTAGGTAACGAAAGATCACGTAACAAATAAAACAATTCATTTGATGTTTAAGTTTCTAATAAATAAAAAATGTAGGAAATATTAGTAGTACGAATGGGGCAAGGGAAAAAAGGAATGATCTTTGTTGGTGCCGATTAGACGATTATTAAAATCCACCCTTCGAAGCGGACATCGAACGTGGGACCGTTGGATTGATAGTAGGGTGGTGGTGGCGGTGTAGGCGAACTATTAATTGTCCTATAATTAACGAAGTTAATCGACAGCCCGACGAGTGTCGACGAGTTACCCACCCCCACCCCCAACCTCCTTCCCCTCCTCCGACCACGGACATCACCTTTATATCATTATATGACGCCCGCTAATAAAATTTTCATAGCGTCGAAATATCGACGCACCACGTTCCGTACCGTACAGAGTAGGAAAGAGGAATAAGAGGAGGGGTAGGAGGGGTGAAGGGAGAGAGGGTGGCTTGTATCGGTCTATCAATCACACACACACACACACACACTCATATACACTAACATACGCAAAAAAGAGAGAATGTGTTTTAGCAAGAGCGTGTACGGGACACATAAAACCATTACAAATATTTTCTATATATATATATGTCTGTATGTGTGTATATAATACACATAAACCATCAAACAAATTCGTATCGATCATAAATCCCACTAGTATTTTCTCTCTCGCAGCAACACTCTTTCTCCTATCGACTCTCTTTTGCTCCTTTCATCGAGAACCCATATCCCAGCAAACCAACGAACGAACGAACGAACGAACGAACTAACCAACCAACCCACTCACCCATCCATCCACCCACGCACGCACGCACCGTGGAATATAATTGACATCCGTCCGCCCTATAAAACGAGTGTGTCCAGTCGCTGTCATTCGTCGAACCACGAGGACGTCGTTTCTTCCACGAGAGGCCGTCGAACTGCCATCACCTCGTTGCTCACTTTATTCTAACTCGTTCGTACCTACCTCCCTTAACTCCCACCCATTCCCAACAAACTTCCCTTCCTAAAAAAAAAAATGTCAAAAGAAAGACGAAAGTGAACACAACGAAAGAAACAAAAAACAAAAGGTAGAGTAATAGATCTGAAAGAAAAAATGAAAGTGAAAAAAATGTTCATCGTCATCTTTTAACAAATTTTACAAAACCTCACTTCTTAAACAAAAATAGACAAAAGTGAGTAAGAAACAAACAAAAAACAAAAGAAGTAATAATAGATATGAAAGAAAAAAGAACAACAAAAAAAACAAAAGAAAAAAGATGAAAAGTGAAAAAGGTTCATCGTCTTCTTTTATCGCGTGTGCATCGAGTTCCGGACACGTGTAATGTAGAGGAGTATATCCCTTTAGAGTTTTTCTTTTCTGATAAGGTATAAAGAAAGAGAGATAGAAAGAAAGATAAACCAATGAAAAGGGATAATAAGAGAAGGAAACGGTTCGGAGAGGGGAATAGAGCAAATGAGAAGGGCGGGAAAGGGAAGGATGAGGGAAATGAAGAAGAGAGAGAGAGGAGTGGACAGACAGGGAGAGTATACGTTTAGATCGGATACGATAACGGAAATGCGAGCACGCGACGACTGTCCTCGGTTGTGGTCGTTCGTTCTTTCGTGTCGTTGTTGTGTTGTTAAAAGATAACGCCTTTCGTTATCCCACGATTGGCTGTGGACAAGCATTATGCGAAGGATGAACATTAAAAGGATAGAAAAAGAAAAAAAGAAACAAATGAGAGACGAAAGAATGAACATGCAACATGATCGGTGACTACTTCAACGATTCGATTTTTAAAATCATCATATTTTCTAAACCCCTGTCATTTTGACACGTAACCTTTTTGTAATATAATAATCACTGACTAACAACTATATTCATACGAATGTATATACTTGTTTATTATATTAAACAAAAGAAAAATTATTCAGAAATTCATCGAAAACTTTTAATACCCTTAGGGGTAGACGAGAAAGAAAAAGGGATTAAATGTAGAGAGGAGCTGAAGTTTTATCGTTGCCCAAGTCCCAAGTGACGCGAGTGGGCTTGTCGTAAAAATCTCAGACACTATCCCCGTTCCTCTTTCTCACCCTATCTATGTCTATGTGTACATTTTTTTTTTATTGTCCTTTCTTTTCTTTTTTTTCGTGGTGGTATTCGACCGAACCATAGGAGACAGGTAACGTTCGTTTTAGCTGTAAACATCGTACACTTCGATCGTGCGTGTCCAGTTATTACCGTATGAAAACCGTATGCTTCTCCCTATGAGAGAAAGAAAAAGGGATGAAGGGAGTAAAGGGAGGTTTGCCTTAAGCGAACATAGCCTAGGGTTAATGGTCATCCTGGTACGGTAGTTACAACGAGACACGGTATTCTCGTTGACAGCCTTGTAAACCCATAAAGAAATTTGATAATAAATAGAGAAAGAAAGAAACATAGTAAGAGAGAGAGAGGGAGAGAGAGAGAGAGAGATAAAGAGAGAATCAGAGAGAGAAAGAAGGTAAAAAGAACAGGCTCCTCGTTTTGCTTTTTATCTCGCACGCGCTAGGACGCGTGCTTTGCTTGAATTTATAATACTTCCAGCTATAAAAAAGAGAAAGAGAGATAGATAGAGAGAAAGAAGGGTGAAAAGGAGAAATACCGTTGGTCCAACCAGTATATATATATTACATATATGTATTTCTGTGTATCTTTCTCTTTCTATGAAGAAAAAGAAGAGAAAGAGAGAACTCTACTATCGCTTACGCATATATTTGAATACATACATACATACATATATATATATATATATATAGTTAGAAGTATCATAACACATCATCGTGGGAGATACAGAAGCAAAAGCTAAACAAAACCACATACATACACGTGACGCACGAGCGTGCATGATTTTACGAGCGTAAAGCGTTTATCACTCTCTCTCTCTCTCTCTCTCTCTATCTTTCTCTCTTATTTGAATGTCGAAGAAGAAGCCGCACTGTTTTCGACTTAATACGCCCAGATGCGCGGACATAAAGTAAATAAATATTTAGTCTTTCTTACTGTTAAACGAAACGAGAATTACGTGCGAATGAACGAACGAACCTAACGGGAAGGATGGGACGGATGCGGACGGATGCGATAGAACAGACCGGTGGCGCTTAGCTTCAACACGAGTTTCAACGTTATCTTTTTCTCTTGTTTCTTTATCATTATCTTTATCTTTTATCTTTTATCTTGTTATACCCCCCACCCCCACCCATATCATTATTTTCTTTCTATCAACGTTTTCGGAATTTTCGTGTACATTTTTATGGGAATCAACAAAACAACTAGCGTGTTTACGCATGTTTACGCATGTATTTATGTGTGTTTGTGTATATCATGTATTATAACGAGGAAGAATAAACGAAAATATATATAGTAATTTCTTTTTAAGAACGATAACGATTAGTCGCTGATTAATATTGAATTAATGTAATACTCTAATCACACAAATAAGCGTAATCGTGAACTTGTTTTCCGTTTCGAGATAGCAGATAATTTGAACTCGTACTAAATTATGTTTTCATTTCTTTATTTTTTCATTTATTTCGAATGTGTGTTCAATTTAATAACCTTTAATATAACCAAATGAAATGATATTTTATTTTATAATCATTAATAAAAAAAAAATTTAAAAAAAATGAAATAAAATACACCAACTTGATGGAGCGTATCAAATTTTGTTTCTCATGAATGAATTAACGAATTAATGAATGAACAATTATACGAACAAAAATAAAATAGCAAAAAGAAAACACAAAACATTTGGTTTAAACACACACACACACACACATATGTAAACTCAATACATATACGTTTTGTCTCTCGAGAATCTTTAGTCAGATAATTCGTTTAATTTGATCGATTAATCGATAAGGATACAATTTTTGAGATATGTTTGATTGAGAAAATGGTTTTAATAAGAGAAAAATCGATGATCAAGCGAAAAGGTTTGCTTGCAATGCTAATATGTAACTCACCTTCGGAATTTGCTATTTTCATTGTGTGTATGTGTTTTCACATATGTATTAAAGTTATATAAATGTGTGTGTGTGTGATGTAACAAAGTGCACGATCGACAGCAGGGCCGTCCATCTACGAGGCGTATTGACAACCGAGAGCTCTCCTATCGGGTGTCCCTTCAATAATGAATACTTAGCACCCTTCTCCTCCCTTTACCCCTTCTCATGAAGGGCTAGAGAGAGTCAAGAGGAAAAGGGTAGGGGTAGGGTATGCGCTTAAAGCGCGTTAACGCGAGTCACGAGTGATTGATCGCGGTCTACCGAGAGAGAAAGAGAGAGAGAGAGAGAAAACAGGATCGGTATGAACGATCCTCTAAGGCTGATATAAATGAACGAAAGGATGATCATCATGGTTAACAACTACTGACGACCGACTACTTTGAACAAATCATTTTTATCTTTATTAATGTGAAAATCCATTCCTGTTAACTTTGATATTGATGATCAACTATAATTCTTTTAACCGTGTTATTCTTATTTCTATAATATACTTGCAAACAAGTTCTTAGTCATTCTTATATATTTTTTCTTTTCTTTTTTTTTTTTTTAAACTAGAAGATATAATTTAATAATAATAATTAACAATATTAATAGACAGGAATATTAATGTTTGTAACAGATAAGAAAACTGGGGGTGAGGTTTTATTTTTTCATTCAAACACTTGACGATACAATTTAGTTGTTAATAAATGTAGAAATCAGTGGAAAAAGATTGGGCAGTATGATTGATCGGATTTAAGATTGGAGTGGGGGGAGAACTCGAACCTTGGCCTATCTAATGTAAGATTCCCCTTTCCTCACACAGTCAACTTTATCTAATTTATTCGATACGTCGTGATACAAGATTACGTTTAAATAATTTCAATGAAAATACTTTGAACACTTTGTTCATATCATTCTCCTCTATTCATTTCAATTCTCTTAAATCATATTATTTTATCTCTATTTTTATTTCTATGTGGTTTTTTTTTTTTTCAAACAGAAACAATCTAATTTAATCTAAAAATAATACATATCAAATATTCCCATATTCCATTTATAAACCTAATTGGGGTAATCTTCAGAAGTACTTTCACTTATTGTCTTGAAATTTTGACACAATGTTGCACTCAAATACTGCTAGGTTTTTATTATGTTAATTTATTTATAAAATAATTAATTAATTTAAAAAAAAAGAGAAGAAGAAGTTTAGAGCCATCTGTTGGCAATAGATTTCGATGAGTGGTCGAAACAATTGAACATAACCTAACATTTATCGATACAACTTCATGTTTTGGCTCACAGCTAGTAATATTATGATTTGTATAGTAATATCTAGTAAAAAAAAAGAATATATGACTAAATCTAATATTGTAGTATGCGTAGGGTAATTATTAATATAACGGGTATCTTAAAACAATAGAAACGAAGAAGTAGAAGAAGAAGAAGGAGGAGGGAAAGGAGGTACGAAGGAACGAAGGAACGAAGGAAGGAAGGAAGGAAGGAAGGAATAGGAAGAAAAGGGAAAGGAGTTGAAGGAGGATGTGGATGGGTGTGGGAAGGGGGAACTTTAAAGGAGGTGGAGTGTATAGCAAAACGATGATAACGGTCGCGTGTACGTTTCTCCTCGAATATCCATGCTGGTCGTCCGACCGATAATACCCGGATTCTAACGAGCCGCTCAATAACGCGCATATCCAATCCATGAGTTATTAAGGCCTGCGTCGTGTGCTTTCCCTCATCGTACCAAGCAAAGGCGGTCTATGGTTGGATATTATCTACTACATACTTCGATGATGCTTCATACCATCTTTCTATCTTTCCTTGTCTCTTTCTTTCTCTCTTTTACTCACTTACTCACTCACTCACTCACTTTTTCCTCTCATTTATCTGTCTTTCGATTATATCCCTCATCTCAACTTTTATTATCGGTAGGACGATCATTTTTTTTTTTTTTTTTTTTTTAATTTCTTTCTTTTTTTCTACGTTACGAATCAAACGCGAATAATAATCTTTCTTTTACCCCTTTCCTCATTATTTCATTCTACCGATGATCGGCACACACACTCACTTTTTTTTATCATTTTTATTTTCTTCTCTTATCTATCTATCTGTCTATCTATCTCTATCTCTTTTTCCTATCATCTCACAGTGTGACAAAAGTCTTTTAGGAATTTCGAACCTCCCATTAACGAATTGTATTAAATCTTTATCTACCTTTTTTATTTTTTTTTTTATTCTCCTTTATCATTCCTATCATTCTCCTTCTTCTTTTGCAGTTGATCGTTTTCAAATTAGGAAAAAAAAAAAAATAAATAAATATAAGAGTATATAATTCTGTAGATTGTTCGAAAATGATTTAATCGTTTTTTT